>VMDO01004593.1:39596-123218 GCA_007922755.1 Pedetes capensis
GGAGGAGGGAGGAGGAGAAAGAAGAAGGAGAAGAAGAAGGAAGAAGGAGAAGGAGAAGGAGAAGGAGGAGAAGAAGAAGAAGAAGAAGAAGAAGAAGAAGAAGAAGAAGAAGAAGAAGGTGAGGAAGAAGAAGAAGAAGAAGGTGAGGAAGAAGAAGAGGGGAGGAAGAAGGGGAAGAGGAAGAGGAAGAAGAAGAAAGAAGAAGAAGGAGAAGGAAAACAAGGGGAATAAGAAGATGAAGAAGAAGCAGAAGAAACAGAAGCAGAAGCAGACGATGCAGAAGAAGCAGAAGTGAAGGAGGAGGAGGTGGAGGAGGCAACATTATTTCAAAGGGACCCAGGAGCTAAGCTGGAACAATATGATCAACAATGCAATGTAATATTGGATTATAACCCAAAGTATAAAATGAGTATCAGTGAGTCCACGTGGACATATGTAAATGATCCTGTAAATAACAACAGAAGGAAGAAGGGAGCAATCTTTGTTAAAGGAGTTCACAAAATGATGTAAATACTTCCCCAGTGGGAAGTGGGGCTCCATTCCCCATGCCGTCCCGTTAACGATGGATGACATTCAATATCCAAATGATTGCAAATTTCAAGAGCAAAACAGAGTTCCAAAAAAGCCTTTTGGAAAACAGTAGTATTGCGCAAACAAGTGGTCAGTCAGTCTCCCAAGGGGATGCACTTTCTACGTTTTGTTTTTGCACTATTGTTCTTGTGGTGTGGAATCTGTCCCTCAAGAGGGAGGCAACTTGTTTGTAAGCCTTTACTCAGACCTTTTGACTCTGTACAATAGCACAATGCTATCACCACACAATAGCTAACACATCTACTTCATTCACCTTGACCCAGACTGTCTTGCATATGCTATTTAATCCACACATGTATTACACTATTACCTCAAATCCCTATTTTGCCAGCCAGGCTAGGTGGCACATGCCTGTAATCCCAGCAGCTGGGGAGGCAGAGGCAAGAGAATCGCAAGTTTGAGACCAGAGGTAGTCTCGGTAATTTAGTGAGACCCTGTCTCAAAAAAAAAGTTAAAAAAAAAAAAAAAGAGTTGAGCGTGGAGCACAGTGGTCGAGCACTTGCATAGCATGAAGCATGAGGCCCTGGGTTCAACCTCCAGCACAACAACAACAACAATAACAACAACAACAACAGAAAAATTCCCTATTTTGCAGAGGTTCTCAATTCAATGTGTCTTCCCCTGAATCACATTAAATGACAGAAATCAGAAGAGAATAGTGTCATACCCCCACCTGGAGTTTGCGTGATGGTCCTTGGTAGTCCATCTCTGGACCACTTGATCTAGTGAGGGAGGTAGAACTGCTGGGAATTACGAATGGACCAAATGGGGAAGGTGAGGCAAGCATATAGTCTGGGATGATGCTTAGGTTGGGGCTTGGGCCGGATGGGATCTGTGATACCCTTCACCATAAGTGGGAACACATGAGAGAGGCTGGTCTGTGGGGAGGAGATCCCTGGTTTGGGATGTACTGAGTTGAATGAGGACTTCCCCTGGGATTTAATAAACTTTCCTGATGCTGTAGAGTATGTTCTGTTCTGGAGATAGAGTTTTGGGGTCAACACTATGCTGATGATCCATGGGCTTTGGGGTGACATCACAGGTCACATCAAGATTTCATCAGTGGGGCTGGGGATGTCGCTTGGTGGCAGGGTACTTATCTAGCATGTACAAGACCCTAAGTTTGATCCCTAGCAACTCATTAATTATTATTATTATTATTATTGTTGTTGTTGTTATATTATTATAATTATTATTATTATATTAATTATATTATATCAATTATATATTATATTGTTGTTGTTGTTAGGTGCCATCAAGTCAGTATCCAACTCATAGCGACCTTCATAGGGTTTTCAATGGCTGACTGTTTCGGGATTGCCTTGAGAGTGGATTGCCAGGCCCTTCTCCCATTTTTGCGGTGCTGGGAATTGAACTCTGGACCTCAGAGACTGCAGCGCAGCACTCTACCAACTGAGCTAAATCCCAGCCCCATATATTATATAATATAATTATATTATATTAATAATAATATTATATTTATTATTATTTTTTAAAATGAATTTATAAACCATCAGCTTAACACCTCTAAAATTAAGTGTCCCCCACCCCAGTTGTCTCTCTGGTCTGCTTGTGAAAGCCTATGTCAGAAAGTCACCAGGCCATCTGCCTGGCCCCAAGGTCCACCTTCCTTGGACAGAGCCCACCAATCACTCCACGTCACTCCACGTTCCTATAGGTTTCAAACATGCCACCCAAAAGGTCACTTCCTAACATCTTCTTTCTGGATATCTCAAGACTTCAAGAGTTAAATACTTCACTATGCCCAAAATCCCATGCCAGGTCCAGACCTAGGGGCCCTTCAGACTTTGTGATAGCAGAAAGGCCCTTACCCAGTGGAGGGGGTTGAAGAGCGTGTCCCCCAAAATTCATATCCCTCAAAAAGAGACTGTATTTTGACATAGGGTCGTTGCGGATGGAATTTGTTAAGAAGAGGGGCCAATGGAATTGGGTAGCTGCTAAATTCAACGACTGGTACCCTTAGAAGAAGGCTGCATGGAAAGCCACACAGGGAAGGACACTGTAAGGATGGAAGCAGAGAATGGAGTGAGGCCTCTCCAGCCAAACAAACTCAAGGATTGCTGGGAACCACCAGAAGCAGGAAGAGGCAAGGAAGGACCTGCCCTAGAGCCCCCTGAGAGAGCATGGCCCCACCAACTCCTTGATTTCAAAATTATCATCTCTAGATCGTGAGCAAATATATTTCTGATTTAAACCCTCAGATTTGTGCACAATACTAGGAAACTAAGTAGGAAACTAATACAGCTAGACAAGCGTGGGTGAGAAGACCTCCTATCGCTGAATATACGAATGGCCAGTGGCCAGATCATATATGACAGCAGAATTCTAACCCTCACCTTCTGCAGGAACGAGCCCACAAAGCCAAACATGTGCAATTGGCACGGAATAGCCAGGACTTGGTCAAGGACTGCAAACTTCTCCCTATTCCCCTTGCTTGAACTCAGAGCCAACCAGAAAAAACCAGACAAGCCCCCCAATCCAGTCACATAAGATGTCCTGTGTTTATTAGGCCACCTCCAGTTTCCTCATGCCAACCCCTGCCAATGGATCCTTCCCTTTTCCACTCTTCAGCGTCCAAGCTCCCTGCCTGTCCTTGAATCTATCCCGAATTCAAGTGCCTTTGCTGCTGCAGCGCTGAATAAACAGCCCATTCGTTCTCATTGGGTGGGCTTCATTATTCCCACACCTGGAATTTGCGGGTGTATTTGTTTGCTAGGGCTGCCATAGTAAAATACCACAGACTGAGTGACTTAAACAAGTTTATTTTCTCAGCATTCTGGAGACTGAAAGTCTAAACTCAAGGTGTCGGCTGGCTGTGTTTCTTCTGAGGCCACTCTCCCTGGAGGGCAGAGGGCTGCCTCTCACTAGGTCATCATATGGTCTTTTCTCTGTGTCCCTGAATCCCTGATGCATCCAAATTTCATCTTCTTATAAGGAAATCAGCCTCCAGCTGTAGCTCTGTGGCATCCGATCCCATCAGATCTCAGAAGCTAAGCAGGGTCAGGCCTGGTTAGTACTTGGATGGGAGACCGGATGAGAACACCAGATACTGTAGGCTTGGGAAACGGACCCAGCAACCCACTCCCAAAAATCAATCCGCCATTGAAAACCCTATGAACAGCAGAGAAGCACTGACAATAGCGGTTCCCCTACTGTATGTAGGGTCGCTATGAGTCAGATACCAACTCAAGGGCACCTAACAACAACATAAGGAAACCGGTCAGACTAGATTAGTTCCCCCCACCCCAGGGCATCATTTTAACTTACTCACCTCTTTAAAGGCCCTCCCTCTAAATAGCATATTCTAAAGTCCTGGGGGTTAGAGGTTCAGCATGGATGTGGGGGGGGGGACACAATGTAGGCTATAATACGGGGAAATGCCAGTGTCAGCTTGGGTGAGACAGTGTGCGAATGCCTCCTGGTGAAAATGCATCATGTGACTGACTGTGGCTTTGGGACACTTTGTGCACAGCACAGCTGGAAGCTTGAGCTGACAAGACGTGAAGGTGAGTTGTTGTTAGGTGCCGCTGAGTCGGTATCCGACTCATAGAGACTCTCATAGGTATTTCAATGGCTGACTGTTCCGGGGTTGCCTTGGGAGTGGATTGCCAGGCCCTTCTCCCACTTTTGCGGTGCTGGGAATTGAACTCGGGACCTCAGAGACTGCAGCACAGCGCTCTACCAACTGAGCTAAATCCCAGCCCCACGTGAAGGTGAGGGTAACACCTTTTCAGGATGGTGTTTTCTTGTACTTTATTGAGCAGTTGGGGCCTCAGTATACAGCCCTAATAAACAACTGAGTAGGTGGCAGGAGTAACAAGGTAACTGGCCCTACGTATCTGAAAGTCGCCTCATCCTTTGCCAAATCCCCATAAGGTCACCAAAGGAAAACACTCAAGATCCATGCATGCATTTAATAGCTGGAGATAGCGGCTTGACCATATATGATTGAAGTCCATGATTCCTTGCTATGGCTCGAATCTAAAATGTTCCCCAAAGACTGTGGGCTTGAATGCCAAGTCACCAGCTGGAAGTGCTGTTTGTGGAGGCTGTGGGCCTTCTGGAGGTATGAACCTAGCTGGCAGAAATGGGTCCCTGGGGGCAGGCCTTTGGAGGTTTTATGTGGGCTCGAAATTACAACAACCTCTGTCTGCTTCCTGATGCCATGATGTGAAGTCCTCCACCACAGGCCCTGCCACCTGCTGCTCCACCATGACTTGCCACCATGTTGGCCTGAGATCCTCTTAACCAGGAGCCAAATAAACCTATTCTGCCTCTTTAGGTTCTTCCTGTCAATATTATGCCACAGCAATGAGAAAAGTACGTGATTCTAACCTGCATCTGGTTTTGTAACCCTCTAAAACTGTTGGAGCCTGTAGCCATATCACCGTGGCATCTGATCCCATCAGATTTCGGGAGCTAAGCAGGGTGGGGCCTGGTTAGTGCTTCCATGGGAGACTGCCTTGAAACACTATAAGCTTGGGAGAAGGACCCAGCAATCCACTCCCAAAAATCAATCTGCCATTGAAAACCCTGTGAATAGCAGAGAAGCACTGACAATAGTGTTTTACCTGTGTACATGGGGTCAGTATAAGTCAGACACCAACTTGACCACACCTAACAACAAAACCATTGAAAGGGTGCAAATTAGATTCGAGAATGTACAGTGAATAACACACCTTGCTTCCAGGGTAGAGAATTGGATGAGGATTTTCCCTGGGATTTAATAAGCATGCCTGATGCTGTATAGTCTGTCCTGGACATATAGTTTGGGGATATCATAGCAGGAAAGTTGGTTGTTCTCTGTAAAGGATGGTAATGCCCAAAGTGAGAGCCCTAGCATTTATCTCCTAGGCCTTCCATTTTCCTTTCTTTCCCTCACTTTCTTTCTTTCTCTTTTCCTTCTTTTTAATTACACATTTGAGAGTTTACACTTTGGATTATGTATGTTCCTTTCCCGTACTTGCCCTCCTGAAATCCACTAATCTAAGTCATGTAACTCCTCTTAACACTTCTCATAACTCTATTTCTCATCAGTCCCTTCATCTACCCATCCATCCATTTACCCAAACACCTTGACATCTACTTATCCATCTACCCATCTATTCATCCATCCATCTCTCCATCCATGTGTCTAATTTATCCATCCATGGGATTTAGTTCAGATGGTAGAGCACCACTCTGCAGTCTCTGAGGTCCCAGGTTCAATGCCCAGCACTGCAAAAATGGGAGAAGGACATGGCAATCCACTCCCAGAGCAATCCCGAAACAATCAGTCTTTAAAAACCCTATGAGGGTCACTATGAGTCAGACATGACTCGACAGCACCTAACAACAACAACAATGCATCCATCCATCATTGGTCACATGTTTGGATCCCTGAGTGTAGAAACAAAGGTGACTAAGAGGGTGTCCCAGAGTCCTGGGAGATGAGTGAATGGCAGTTAATAATTGTCACGCAGTGTGGTGCGGCACACATTGCTAGGCATTCTCAGAGGAGGGCAAGTCAAATCCTTCTTGGGAAGGAGGAGAGAGCACTCACACATACCCTTTTCCTTCAAACACACAGGGTTCAAAGTGGTTGAGTAGTATTTAAACTAGCTTCAGCTAAAACTCACTCTAACTGACCACCTGACAAGCACCAACACTGAACTAAATGGGGGTGTCAGGAGTCAGCATCCAGCTTTGTGTTATAATCATTCCCACAGCCGCTGTCTCTGAGGCCCAAAATTTTGCAAAAGGGAAGGAGTAGACTCTAGCTATCATGGCATCGCAAAGCATCCCCAGAGCCTCCTTTCATTGGCTTTTCTTCTGGATTAGTGGTCGGAGAACTGAGCTGGCAGGCAGTTGTTGCTACCAACAAGCCAAGAGTTCTTGAGGGCATCATTTCTGTGTTCTGGCCTCAAATGCATCCACTGTAAATGAGAGAGATTGGATCTGACTTCTCCATCTTAAAATCATTCCTTGAAATCTCCCAAAGCAGACAGGAGAGTGAGAGTTGTACTTATAAAATACATGCTAATTTTGTTACCTGCAAACACAACAGATTCAAGTGAAATTGTTTTGTTTTGCTGTGAAATTAGCAGGGAGTAATAAAAATCTATGCTCCAAGAAGCCGCACTGGATTCAGCCTGAGATTCCATGCTTCTTGGTTGATGCTTCAAACTCCTGGAATCCAAGCCCATTGGCAGGTAAATTCCAAGGCCCCCCTGATTCTCTGACATGGCCTGAATGGTCTGAAAGAGAGAATGGCTCATGCAGTTGAAGTGGCTGTGGGTGGGAAGGACACTGAATGGGCTATTTGGAACTCTCTGACTCAGATAACACAATTTGTCATTCAGTAGCGGGGACGCTTGTCCAACCCATGGCCCCTCATCATCCAGTTGTGAGTAATAGTCACGATTCCTCTACGAGTATCATCGATCTTTACATCTGGTCTACATTTAGACTTGTTCCCTACAACTTTGCGTAAGCTCTCTCTTTTTATACGAAAATCGGAGCCCGTGTGTGAGAAGGCATGCATGAAAGACAAATGGGAAAGGGCTGGAAATGGAAAGCAACTTGATAACCAGGGCCATCCTTTGTTCTGCATGGGTGAGGCAAGAATGAATCTGAGTGGGGACTGAATGGCAATAGCAGACTGGTGTCAAGAACCATCATTGAGCCCATGGATGACAAACAACTCTGCTAGTCTCCTGCTAGCTCCTGCTAGCTCCTGCTAGCTCCTGCTAACTCCTGGGAGTTGCTTCCAAGAGTTTATGTGCTGAAATTTAATCCCCTTTGTGAGGCTTCAGGAGGGTAGACTAATCCCACTGTGGCATTTAGAGGCGGAGCCTTTGCGAGATGGCTAGGGTTAGATCAGGTCATCAGGGAGGAGCCCTACATTTGTATTGTTGTTGTTGTGTGCCGTCGAGTCGGTATCGGACTCATAGTGACCCTCAGGGTTTTCAATGGCTGAGTGCTTCGGGATTGCCTTGGGAGTGGATTGCCAGGCCCTTCTCCCATTTTTGCGGTGCTGGGAATTGAACTCAGGACCTCAGAGACTGCAGCGCAGCACTCTACCCACTGAGCTAAATCCCAGCCCTACATTTGTATACTGGAGGCTATATAAGAAAAGAGAGAGCACAGGGTGTTGACACATGTTTGAGAGACACATGTCTCTCACTGTGTGATGCTCAGTGCTGCCTCAGGACTGCCAGCAAGAAGGCCATCTCGATCTTGGGCTAGAACTCTAAACTAAATAACCTTCTTTTCTTTATAAAGCTACCCAGCCTTAAGTATTTAGTTATCAAAATGAAAACAGACAAATATATCTACCAAAAGCAAGCCAGGAAGGAGTGGCAAAGAGAAAAGTGAGAATGCCAGGGACACAGCTCAGTGGCGGAGCACCTGTCTAGCATGTGCAAGGCCCTGAGCTTGATCTCTGGTGCCGGAAGAAAACTGAAGATAAAATCAATGAACACCAGACCTCTCCAGGTGCTGTGGCGTATACTCTTAATCCCAGCGTCTTGGAAGGCTATGGTGGAGGGAGAATGGTGAATTTGAGGTCAGAGGGAGCCTGTGCAACTTAGGGAGACCCTGTCTCAAAAAATTAAAGAAGGGGCTGCGGGTACAGTTCAGTGATAGAGCACTTGTCCAGCATGGGCCAGGCTCCAGTTTCAATCCCCTAGTTCTGAAAATAAAATAAAATAAAATAAAGTCAGGATCTGTCCTCCCTTCCACTTCCCCCTAATTAGGTAAATCATTCTACTAAACTCTTAACCAGTTCATTACTATTATCAGCAGACGAAGCACTGACAATAGTGTTTCCCCTGTTGTACAGAGGGTCGCTATGAGTCGGATACCGACTCGACGGCACCTAACAATCAGCAGACCCTTCTGAGCCCACAGAGCCCACTGGCTCATATTTCATAAAATGAGTCCCCCCTCCTCCCTCTCTCCCTCTGTCTCCTTCTCCCTCTTTCTCTCTCTCCTTCCAAATTCCTGAAACGATCATATGTGGTGTACAACAACAGAAATCTTGGTTGTGAGAACTGGGCAGAATCTGCTGCATTTCTCTCCAAAACAGAAAATATGTCACTTCACAGAGTTCTTGAGCAGATGACATGAGGGCTCAGCAAACTCCTGCTTGAGGGCTGAAGTCTGCTGGGCCCGCTGTCTTGTGTCCACCAGATAATAATGGATTTCACATTTTTAAACAGCTGTGAAGCCAAAACAAAAACTGAACAGAATTAAAAGGACCAAGGCAAAATAGAGAAGAATATGCAGCACGCTGCATGGTCATCCTCTACACTGGGAATACTGACTATCCGGTCTTCTGCAGAAAAAGTCTGCAGATCTCCAGATGAAAGAGAGAGAAGTTCTTGAAAATAAGCGAACGCACTGAGCTGGGCACACAGGGGACATGTGGCAAAGGTGGAATTTCACCCAAAGCCCAGGGAGCTTTCCGGAAGTCATTAGGTTGCAAGGAAAAGGTCAATGAATTCAGCACCTCTAAGATTTGTGGAATCTTACCTATAACATTTGTAGAATCAAAACTGTAAGATTTATGTTGTTGTTGTTAAGTGCCATCAAGTAGGTATCTGACTCATAGCAACCCTCATAGGGTTTTCAATGGCTGACTGTTTCAGGATTGCCTTGGGAGTGGATTGCCAGGCCCTTCTCCCATTTTTTCGGTGCTGGGAATTGAACTCAGGACCTCAGAGACTGCAGTAAATTGCTCTACTAACTGAGCTAAATCCCAGCTCATAAGATTTGTAGAATATATAAATATCACTATTTCCCTCCCGAGTCCATGTTATGCCGGCCAGGGCTGCCAAAACAAAATACCATGGACTGGGTGGCATAAACAATAGACATCTATTTTCTCACAGTTCTAGAGGCTGGACATCTGAGGTCGAGGTGTTGGCAGGGTTCGCTCCTCCTGAGGCCTCTCTCCTCGGCTGGCAGGTGACCACCTGTGTCCTCGCATGGCCTTTCCTCTGTCTGCTGTCCCTTTGTCTCCTTTTCTTACATGTATACTGGTTGTATTAGATTAGATTCCACCCTAATGGCCTCATTTTAACTTGTCTCTTTCAAATAGGGTCACATTCTGAGGTGCTAGGGATTAGGGTTTCAACCAAGGAATCTGGGGAAGACATAACTCAGCCCAAAACATTCCCATTAAATTAAAGGGGATAAAAATTTACCCATGTCGATCCCCTTACTTAAGAAAAGTGGCCCTTATCCACTAAGAGGTGCTATAGTTGTGAAACACTGGGGCAAGACCAGTCCAATTTTGTTGTTGTTGTTGTTGTTAGGTGCTGTCAAGTCGTGTCCGACTCATAGTGACCCTCATAGGGTTTTCAATGGCAGATTGTTTCAGGATTGCCTCGGGAGTGGGTTGCCACGTCCTTCTCCCATTTTTGCAGTGCTGGGAATCGAACTTGGGACCTCAGAGACTTCAGAGCGGTGCTCTACCAACTGAGCTAAATCCCAGCCCAGTCCAATTTTAGGGGACACTTTTTAATTTAATTTACTTTTATTTTTTTGAGGCAAGTTCTCACTCTGTAGTCCAGGCTAGCCTCAAACTCACAATCCTCCTGCCTCAGCCTCCAAATGCCAGGTGATAAGTGTATGCTACCACACACAGTTCTAGAAGACCTGCAAATGATAGGCATCTCCACCTTTCCGAGGTAGTGGGCACATTACTATACCCCAAACAGTCATATGCTTACCACATTTTCCAGCCTCAGGTTCACAGGCAAGGCAAAAAGACTAGTGCAGGTCAGCGGGCTGTGAGACAATGTGATCCACCCCTGACAGAGTGCTCAAGGGCCGGTGGACTTTCCCTTGGTTGGCTTTCCTGCTGTAGCAGCCAGAGAAGCTGCATTTTGAGTGGATGGATCCCGTAAGCCAGAAGCCAGAAGCAGCCTGGATCCCAGAGTCACCACGTGGAAGACAGTTGCTCTGGAGTCAGATTGTTGTTGTTGTTGTTAGGTGCCGTCGAGTCAGTATCCGACTCATAGCAACCCTCTGTACAACAGGGGAAACACTATTGTCAGTGCTTTTCTGCTGTTCATAGGGTTTTCAATGGCAGGTTGGTTTTTGGGAGGGGGTCGCCAGGTCCTTCTCCCAAGCCTACAGCTTCTGGTGTTCCCAGGTGGTCTCCCATCCAGGTACTAACCAGGCCCGACATTGCTTAGCTTCCAAGATCTGACGGGATCGGACGCCATAGGGCTACCACTGCAGGCTCTGGAGTCAGAGAGCCTCATTAAAATTTGTGTAGGAAACAATGCATTATTGGGAAGGTCACTAAGACTTGGAGTCCAATGTGCTTAGAAAGCAAAGCCTAGCCTATCAGACACTGGCTGCCACAGGGAAAAACACGAAGGTGGTCATGGAAAGGTGTTCTCATCCAGATCTGCCATGAATTCCCTGCCCAACTTTGCACGAGAAGGCTTGCTCCCTCCATCCAACAACTCTCTGCTTCCTGATGCCATGATGTGAAGTTCTCTACCACCAGCAACCTGCTCTTTTCCAGCTGGACGTGGTAACAGGGCTAGAAAAATAAAGTTCTGCTACAATTGTTGCTGTCAGGTGCCCTCAAGTTGTATCCGATTCACAGCAACCCTCATAGGGTTTTCAATGGCTGATTGTTTCGGGATTGCCTTGGGAGTGGATTGCCAGGTCTTTCTCACATTTTTGCAGTGCTGGGAATCGAACTCCAGACCTCAGAGACTGCAGAGTAGTGCTCTACCAACTGAGCTAAATCCCAGCCCCTCTGCTACAATACAGAGTTTAAATAAAAGGCAAGCCTTTGCTTTCAACATAGGGCATCTTCTGAGTAGGGATGCCAGTATCTCAGCCCCTTACGGCAGGGCCGTTTATTCTTTCGCCTGTAGTAAGTTTCCTGGCACCGTCCTCTCTGCAACACACCATCTTTTCACTGGAAACCGCTCAACTCCAGCTGATCTCCAAGTTTGTTCCACACCAAGCTCTTCTCCGCGGCCAGATGCGGTTCCCCCAAATGCCTCATTATCTGCACACCAGCTCACATGTGGATACCTATGGGAGTGGGAGGTGCAAAGCTTGCATCGCTTCTCATCTTTTCTTTCAAAGCCTCGTGCCCACCATCCCCCACCCTTCCTGCCTGCCCGCAGACATCAAATCCTAGACCTAACAGTGTGCCGTGAAAACATCCACAGAGAAGACGTACAAATACGCACGCCATTTGTCTTGGGAACCAGATGTCTGAAAAGCTCCCTTGACAAAAAAGAAAAGCTGCCACAAATAATACAGTCATTTACTACTCAGGAAACACGCTCCTTTCATTGAAAAGTGATGACATTAAATTGAACCAGCTCCCAGGATTGCTCTGAAGTATTCTCGCCATGCCCGTGCCACATGGAGAATCGCACGGAGAAAACAAATACAGAAACCAGGAGGCTTCCAGGGCCCCCTAAAAACAAATTGGTCTTGCATTCTACCCGAATGTGTCTCACGTTATGGCTCTATACAGAATGTTTTATTGAGTTAACTAGTAAAACTTAGCCTGCAGCCGTAGCCCTGTGGCATCCGATCCTGTCGGATCTTGGAAGCTAAGCAGGGTCAGGCCTGGTTAGTACCTGGATGGGAGACCACCTGTGAACACCAGAAGCTGTAGGCTTGGGAGAAGGACCTGGCAACCCCCACCCAAAAGTCAATCTGCCATTGAAAACCCTATGAACAACAGAGAAGCACTGACAATAGTGTTTCCCCTGTTGTACAGAGGGTCGCTATGAGTCGGATACCGACTCGACGGCACCTAACAACAACAACAAGTAAAACTTAACAGCCTTTTAATAGCCACGGTAGATAACAAGGCTATGGAGGGATTGCTGCTGACGTGAGCAATCCATCAAGGAAAACGAGGGTCTAAAAAGAAAGCTGTTGATCTCTAGCTTCCACAGCCCGTGCTGGCGTCTGATGTTCAGGGATCTGCACGATTAGGGAAGTTGTTCTCCAAACTGCAGAGTCGCAAGAAGCTGCACATTTTGAGAATAGGTCAAAAAATGCAACCACCAGGTCCTTGCAGGAACCTCAAAACTACCTGTTGCAATGACAGCCTGATTTGCTGCTGACTTTGTCCTCGGACATGTGATCATGCTTCCTGATTCTTCCGGTTCTTTGAGGGAAGGACCACAGGTTCCACATTGGCAGTGGTGCCAGCTCACTCAGGACCCCTGGGGTGTCCTGAAACTGTGGGGCCCCAGTTCTATTTAATTCAAAAAGGCTGAGATGGAATCAGAGAATATGGTCCTCTTCTGCTCTAAAATGCTGTGATTCTTACGGGAAAACATCAAAACTAGATACTTGTTCTTTTCTCTCCCCAAACTACAGAGTGAGCTCTGTGGAGTGGGGACTGGGGGCCTCTCCATTTTCTAGCTTTGCAACTGCTGAGCCTGCATTCCCTCACTGTGAAAGGGGACATAAAGATTTAAGCAAGGTGGCACATGTAAACAATGTTCTGTGGACAGTTATGAATGAAGTTATAACCGGGGCAATCCAAACAGCTAATCTAGACTCCAGTTCCACCCCACTACCCTTCATCCTCTATCCCTCCCCCAGGCCTAAAACAAGGACACTATCCAGGAAAAATGTTCAAAGTTATCATTTGTTGTTTTCAGTATTGGGAGTTGAACCCAGGGTCTTGCACCTATTAAGCAAGTGTCTACCACAGAGCTGCTCCCCCAGCCCCTTTTTCATTCTGTTTTGAGACAGGGCCTCACTAAGTTGCATAGGTTGCCTCTGGCCTCAAACCTGTGATCCTCTTATCTCCACCTCCAGAGTCACGGGGATGATAGGCGTGGGCCACTGCCCCCAGCTTAGACATCATTCTTTGTGTGCCATTTTCAGAGTCTGCATGGGAACTCTTGACCCCCCTCAGAAGTGTAGAATGCTGAATCAGCACGAACTTCCATTTGCATTATGTCAGTCAGACAGACGTCTGTAGACATACCTGTTACAGATGAAATGGAGCAGGGATACGGGAGTAGAAAATGCCCCCAAATATCCTACCACTCAATTCCTCTCAGTTACTAGGACAACAATCATAAGTAAATAATGGTACCCTTTGGAATATGTGGTCAGGAGGGACCAATACCTGGAAAATGACGTCATGTTTGGGAGAGTAGCTGGTCAACAACAACAAAAAAAAGGAAGACCTTCAACTAGATGGATTGACACAGTGGCTGCAACAATGGGCTTAACCATAAAAAGGATCATGTGCCTGGCACAGCGTAGGGAAGTGTTTTGTTCTGTGTGCACAGGGTCACTATAAGTTGGACTCAACCTAACAATAATGAATTTACAACATACCTGAAGCTTTAAGATTTATCAGCAAATAACAAAGCAGTCATAGTGAGGAAAAAGTGTATTTCACAGTCATTATAAAAGTACATATATTTGACAATGGTGACATAAATATAGTCCCTACTTGTGATCAAACCATACAACTAAAATGGACGTTTCCTCCTGAACTTCCCACAAATAGAGTTCGGTCATTTCCATCAGTAGCTATAGGCTGACCGAAATCACAGGCATGGACTGCTGAAGGACAGGCATGGACCCAACAGACAACACACTTCGTACTTACCAAAGGGAGGGTCAAGTTTTCCATATAAATATAATAAAATAATAAAGGTTCTAACATCGCTTCTTTCACTCGGTTTCATGGATTTGTCTGTCAGTTGCTCCCACACCCCCAAAACACAGCTCATTCCCTTTCCTCACTCCCTTTCACCTCTCCCTGGGTTCACGACACACCTGAATTCGGAGTCCACGTTACCAATGACAACGCCGTCAGCCAGTGGTGCAACACCGGCAGCTGTTCTTGGAGCGTGCGAAGAAAGGGAGACAACCGTTCTAGACAAGCTAACAGCAACACAGAAACGTGTATATGTGTGAGGGGAGTAAGATGCGAGAAAAAAGACACAAGGAGCTACAAAAAGGTCACAATGCACATCCTGCCAACTTGCAGAGTAAGATGCTTGCCATCTTTAAAAAAGGAGTATTCGCCCATCAAAACTCAAACACGTCATATCAAACGGAGAGGTCTCCTAATCGATTCTTTTCTTCCCTCTGCTTAAAAAGTTCTGTTTTCAATGTTAAGTTCTGGAACCCGACTGAAACCACACAAAGGAATAACACCAGCATCCAAGAGACTGACCTCCTAACAAGCCCTGGGGTGGGGGCGATTCCTTCCAGAGGGATTAAGCAGCCCACGGTCTTGCCAAGGTGAGGCAAGACTGGGTCAACCAAAGATCTGTTCTCTCTTTGCTCAGAGCCATGAGGGGTCAAAGGAAGTCTCCACTGGGAAATGAGAAATGGTAAAGATCCACTCATTCTCTGGAAATGGGCTGGCTGCCGGCGAAATGAAGGCCGCCTTTTTGATTTTAAGGAACTTGTCCCAGTATGGAATCAACGAGCCAGTACTACTACCCTGGGTGGCCAACGCGATGGTCTCTGGTCACATCTGCACTAGTCACAAGTTCTTGTAAACTACCTGCAATTCAACCTGTGCCACTTTTCCCCTTCGTGCAATTCTGCTCATTACCAAGTGTCCCTTGCTGAGTGTCAGGCCCCAGGCCCCATGGAGACAGCCCCCCGTCAGGCTCCAGCTGGACACGGTCAGATGACACTGGGCACCACAATATGCACATAGAGGGACGGCACAGTCACGATACCGCAAATGCATCTTTGGTTCGAGTCTTGGTGAAAGGTGTAGAAACTCAACATAGATTGAAAGTTGCTTTGGGGGACCCTGCTTTCATCGGGGAAGAAACCGTGCTGACCTTCAACATGTTCCCCGGTAGGCCAGTCCATTTACAGGTCATAGCAAACCATCTGAGCTCTAACCCGCACTTGTCTCTGGGCAGCCGGAAAGTTGCACCACACAGAGGTCACACTGCCTTCTCATCATCCGAATTATGCCACAACCATTCTTTCCCTCTTCCTAAGAACCAGCTGCCACTACGTTCTACACCTTCTGGAAGGATCAAGGCTCTGTTGATACAACGGGATCTGGAAGGTGGCTGGGATCCGGTCCCACCTGCAGCCCACCACAATCCAACATCACCCCAGCAGATTTTTTTCGGGTGTCTCTGTTCGATCCTCTTGTGAAGACAGGAATGTGGTGGAATCACTTTCATCTCTGCCTCTGTTGTTGTTGTTGTTAGGTGTCGTCGAGTCATGTCCAACTCATAGCGACCCTCATAGGGTTTTCAATGGCAGATTGTTTCGGGATTGCCTTGGGAGTGGGTTGCCACGTCCTTCTCCCATTTTTGCGGTGCTGGGAATCGAACTCGGGACCTCAGAGACTGCAGAGCGGCGCTCTACCAACTGAGCTAAATCCCAGCCTGTCTCTGCCTCTGGGTGTTTGAAAATTAGGTTATTTTGATTTAATGGCATCACGTAAAGAAAAATATCTTTGGACAAGATCATTAAATCATCAGGAAGTTTCAACACCCCCCACACTCCCCAAAAAGTCTTGCTTAGGAACAAAGGTTTCCTTTAGTCCTTGTCTTCTTCCACCAGGGTCCTCATTGCTCAGGTCCACCTGTGTCCAAAGCTCCGCCCATCTTCCTCCAGGGTTCCTGGGGCTCAGCTCTTGCCTGGCTGCAGGGACTCCATTAAGAAAGGAAAGGCCACTCTCCTCTGCAGAGGAGACCTTGGCCCAGATGAATGAGCTTGTAGCACTGCTGGTCCCCGTGAGATGTGACCAACTGCCGAACAGAGAGCAATCGCTGGGAGGCCCACATGTAGCACAGAGTGAAGAAAGTTCTGGTAACAATCTGTAAATCTACGTGGCCCAGAAAGTAGATACATGATTTTTAGCCCCAAGATCAGCAGGGGATTATATGGGAGGGGGCTTGGTGAGGGGGGTGGGTGGAAGGAGGGTCTCAGACAGGAAGTGGCTGCCCCCATAGCCGGCCCTCCCTAGCGACTCCCAGCATCTCCGGGGCATTTAAGTGAGCTTGGGTTGCACAGGCTTTGGGTCTGTGGATTTTGGCCGATCCACACGTAGGGCGTTGCACGACAGAAAATGAGGCCGCGGAGGACGCTCCTGCAAGGTTGACGGTTCCTGCCCTGAAGGAGGCGATGTGCGGAGCTCAGTTCCATTGCTTCCCTTAGAGAGATCCAGCATCTCACTGTCCCAGGTTAACACTGGCCCTTGACTCCATCAGCCATGTCGAAGGACAGGCTGGTGGGGGCTGAGGGCTGCAGAGGGGGGATGCCGGCCTCCAGGGATCTCTCTGCGGAGGGCTGCAGGCTCTGATGCCGCTTCCTCAGCATCTGCCCGATGCCCATCATGGGGAACCGGCCCCTGCTCTTCACACAGTTGGGGCTCCCCAGGGGCTGCATGGGGCCGTTGCTGGGAACCGGAGGCGGGGAACACACACCCTCCTCTTTTGGGGGGCTGTTCTTCTCTTCGTGAGCAAAGGAGACTAGAGTGGCGTGCACTGGAGTCTGCAGAGGCGACGTGCTTCCGGAAAGCAGCCCTGGGGAGAGCGTCCTCTCCCCAGAATTCCTGCGGGCCAAGCTCACGGGCGAGTTCAGAATCCTGTAGTGGTGGGAAGGGGACAGCAGGTCTATGTGCTCATCGCGATCGACAGACTCGAAGGAGCACACCATGTCCAGCATCAGGGAGTCTTCCTTGGGGACGATGCCGGCGCTTCCGGGCACTTGCTGATGGGGCTCCAGTTTCTTTACAATCCTGGGGGTCCTGGGGGGTGGGACGGGGATGAACTCCATGGAGGAAGAAGCCACGCAGTTGGAATCGGAGGCCTTACGAAAAATATTGCGGCAGCCGAAGGAATCTGCACAGCAAGGAAACAAACAAGATCAGAGAGTCAGCCAGCCACGGAGACAGCACACGGGGCCCTTCTCCTGCCTGCCCTGAGCTCCTGCGTGGCCGAGACAGTCTCCCAGCGGAAGACAGGAGGAAGCTGGACATGGGAGGCCATGGCTACTCACAAGAAGAGTCAGCCACAGCATCTGATGGCCCCTCAGAGGCCCCGACAGTCCTTTTAGGATGGAGGAGACAGAAGGCTGGTGACAGGAGGCCCCAGCTTAACATCTGTTTCCCTTTGGTTGCTTAAAATTCTGGATGCTGCCAAAGGGCCTTTGAATAAAAAAGGGACACGTGTTTGACATGACATCCACGAAACTGGAAATGCACGGTGTCTGACTTGCTGAACACCTGCAGCTCTGCTCCTTCAACTGTTGACCCTGGAAGGCCTGTGGCTCTTAGGGATTTTTTTGTAAGTCTTAGTAAACAATATAGAGTAGGAAATTTATCCTCTTAACCACTTTTTAGTATACAGTTCAGTAAAGTATATTCATGTCATCGTGCAATCAATCTGCATAGCTGGGTTCATCTTGTAGATGTGACACTGTACCCATTAAACACTCCCCATTCTCCTCTCCCTGCCAATCACCTGCCAATCACCATTCTACTTCCTGCCTCCGGACCTTGGTCCACTCTGGGCAGGTCATGCAAGTGGGATGACACAGTGTCTGTTCTTTTTTTTTTTTTTTTGTGGTACTGGGGGTTGAATCCAGGGCCTCGTGCCTGCATGCTCTGCAAGTGCTGGACCACTGAGCTGCACCCTCAGCCCATGTTTTTACTTTTTGAGACAGGGTCTCGCTTAGTTACGCAGACTGCTCTGGTCTCGAACTTGCGGTCCTCCTGCCTCCGCCTCCAGAGCCGCTGTGATGACAGGCGTGCGCCACCTCGCCCGGCTCAGTGTCTGTTCTGTTGTGACTGGCTCATGTCACTTAGCACGATGTCCTCCAGGTTCATCCATGCTATAAGCCTGTGTCAGGATCACCCTCCCCTTTAAAGCTCCCATGTGACTTTGAACTCAATGGAGCCTCATCCAGTTCTGAAGAGGGGCAGTTCACCTGCACAGCTAAAGCTGCCAGCCGATCCCCATGATTTCCTCCTCTAGTCGGCACAGACCAGAATGCAGGTTTGCAAATGGTACCAGAAAAAGACGGGGGAAAACTCCATGCAGACTTGGCGCTGAGGGAAATAAAGCCAAGTTCATGGGGAGTAAACTGCCTTAGATTTTTTTTTCCCTGTGTAACCTTTTATAGGCCCCCGTGGAGGTCTAGCTGCTGCCTACTGGGAGTGATTTGGGGAGCAGCTGAGGGCACTGAGCCTCCTCCTTGCCTGTGTAAATAAATATACAGACACAGAAAGAAATATCCTCAGGCAGCAGATGCCCAAGATCCAACAGCAGAAAGAAGTAAAATTTCATTAATAGCTAACATCTTCTAATGCTCCAGCTGGCACATGAGCCTTGCCTCCCCCCAAGGTCTGCTGTGTTCTCTGCACCAACCAAGGCAGGCTGCTTTGGGCGATGTGGGGACAGTGGCCAATGGCTTGGAGTCTCACTAACTGCCCAGCAAGCCTGGCTTGGTCTCAGATGGTCCTGGCCCTCTCTGAACCTCAGTCTCTTCACATTTGAAAGAAGGACCAGACTCTGTGACCTATCCTAGCCCCTCAGCAACAAGAAATGTCTTCTGCCTCACAGTTCCATGTCAGGACACCCCTGGCTCCCATGTCACCTTTCTTGGCATTTGTCCCGTATGTGGCAAGCCTGTGCCTGGCAAGCTCTCCTTTCCATAGCCTGCCACAGCCACCTCGGTCTACGATCTGCTGGATTCCGAATCCTGGGTATCTCTTTTTATCCATGCAGTGGCCTGCACTGTTAGAGGTGATTATGAGGAAGACCCTGGCACAGCAAGCAGTAGAGCTGGGATTTGAACTTGGGTCTCAGCACCCTACCCCCTGCCCCCAAGAGCCCAGGACTCAGTCACACTTCAATGGCTCATAGGGGCCATGTTTCTGCAGAAGGCACCAATGAAAAGCTCCAGTCTACCCACCTCCATCCCTCCACCCCAGTCTCTACTTGTGCACCCCAGTCTCTACTCTTATTAGGACTTATGCCCTTTCTTCTGGTCCCACAATACTATGCACCCCAATATCTATTTTAACAATATCATGCACCCCAACTCTGCTCATACAATTTCATGTATCCCAATCTTACTCCTATAATGCCAAGTACCCCAATCTCCTCTCCCACAGTACCACAAACGCTGCTTTATCTGCTCCAATAATGCCATGTGGCCGAGTGGTTAAGGTGATGGGCTATAAATCCATGGCTCTCCCGGCGCAGGTTCAAATCCTGCTGATTACGCATAGTTGCCTGTAGCTGTAGCCCTTTGGCATCCGATTGCATCGGATCTTGGAAGCTAAGCAGGGTCGGGCCTAGTTAGTACTTGGATAAGAGACTGCCTGGGAACACCAGGTGCTGTATGCTTGGGAGAAGGACCTGGCAACTCACTCCCAAAAATCAATCGGCCATTGAAAACCCTATGAACAGCAGAGAAGCACTGACAATAGTATTTCACCTGTTGTATGCAGGGTCGCTATGAGTCAGGCACTGACTCGACGGTACCTAACAGCAACATAATGCCATACCCCACTCTCTGTTCCTGCAGTACTGTGTACCCCAATCACTGGTTCCATAATGCCATGTACTCCCTCTCTGGTTTCTAAAACCTCTCCTGCACAGTCTGTCCCTAGATTCTTTCCTGCTGCCTCAACTGTACCAAGTCTGCTTTCTCAGGAGCATAAAGATCATCTCTGTTCTGGGCCCACACAGCCATCCCCCAGGAGAGGGACACAGCCCGAGTGCCCCTCAACACAAAGGGCCCAAGAGGGTCCCCAGAGCTGCCCCACCTTTGTCGGGGAAGCTGGCCTTGGAGGCCTTGCGGTCCTTCAGCAGGGCTTTGGTGTTCTGGATCTGCGTGATGAGCGAGGCCGAGGGCTGTTTGTGTGAGGGCAGGTTCTTGTCCAACTTCTTGGAAAACGGTCGATGAAGAAAATCCCCTCTTTTTTCTTGCTCTTTGGGCTTTTTGTCCTTCAAATCAGAAGCAGACAGACACCCTCAGACGTGTTCGGGAACATACAATAGGATTCCTCCGTGAAAAGTCGTCTGGGTAGACGAGAGAAACTTCAGCTTTTCAATGTTGTGTCTGCTCAGTGTGTGGCCAATGAGGGAAGAGAGGAGGCCTGGCCAGTGCTCCAGGGAGCCCACCTCCCTGTGCTTGGGCAACGAGCAGACCTCTACTGTCCCCAGCTCCCTTGCACTAGGCTGTTTCGAGGTATTCCACCAAGGGCAAAGCGCCCTCAGGAGGTCCGTTACTCTGGAATAAGCTGAGTGAACTAAAGCAAAGCAGATCAACACTTCTGGAAACTACTGTATGATTTTCAAGTGGTGCCCTAGCAGGATGCCGTGGAGAACGCCTGTAATCCCAGCAACTTGGGAGGCTGAGGCAGGAGGATCGTGGGTTCCAGGCCAGTCTGGGCTATGTTGTTGTTATGTGCTGTTGAGTCACGTCTGACTCACAGTGACTCTTATAGGGTTTTCAACGGCTGATTGTTTTGGGGTTGCCTCGGGAGTGGATTGCCACATCCTTCTCTCATTTTTGCAGTGCTGGGAATCGAATCTGGGACTTCAGATACTGCAGAGTGGCGCTATACCAACTGAGCTAAATCCTAGCCCGCTCTGGGCTATGTAGCTAGCGAGATTGTTTCCAAAAAATGAAAATAAGTAAGCAAATAAATAAGAATAAAGTGACCTGGGGTCTGACCCACAATAAAAGCCTTGAAACTTGACATCAGACGCCGTATGTTCGGTCAAGCCAAAGTATCAAACCACTGGACATAAAATCCACAGATCCCCAAGCAATCCTGGGTGGGTGTCTGGCTCTTCCCACCCTCTAGGCCTAGGAGCACTTATTTGTGGACTTAACACTCTCTTGAATGCAGTCATTTTTTACGGTAAATTTTATCTTCATAGAACCAGACTATAATCCCTCTAAAAGGCACATAGGGTCTCTATGAGTCAGATACCTACTCAACGGCACTTAATGGGGCTGGGATTCAGCTTAGTTGGTAGATCGCTGCCCTGCAGTCTCTGAGGTTCCGAGTTCGATTCCCAGCACCGCAAAAACAAAAGAAGGACATGGCAACCCATTCCCAAAGCAATCCTGAAAACAATCAGCCGTTGAAAACCCTCTAAGGGTCACTATGAGTCAGAAATGACTTGATGGCACCTAACAACAAAACAGGAGAAGGGCCTGGCAATCCACTCCCAAAGCAATCCCGAAACAGTTGCCAATGAAAACCCTATGAGGGTCGCTATGAGTGGGATACCGACTTGACTGCACCTGACAATAACAACAACAACAACAAAAGGAGTGAACCTGATTTTTTTCTTTTGGTGGTACTTAGGGGTTGAACCCAGGGTCTTGCATATACTTTGCAAGTGCTCTACCACTGGGCTGCACTGACAGCCTGTTTCACTTTTTATATTTTTATCTTGAGACAGGGTCTTGCTAAGTTACACAGGCTGCCTCTGGCCTCGAACTTGTGATCCTCTTGCCTCAGCCTCCCAGGTCTCTGGGATTACAGGCATGCGCCACTTCCACACCCAATCTCCCCTATAGCCTCTTGCATAAAGCCAGGCACTTCGAGAAACCATAACAAATAGCTATCAAAATACAAAAAGGCCAATGGACATGGAATTGAACTAAAATCAACTGAATTTAGGTTTCTGGGAAGGGCAATGCCACTAAGCAGCAGCAGCAGTAGAAATCGATTCTCTGGTCCTGAAGACCATGCTTGGTGTTTACTAGTAAACATGGGCGAGGCATCCCTCACCTCGGCCGGGTGAGGGCAAAGGCGGCTTTCCACATTTTCCCCTCAGCTTGAAGAGCATCTGCAATTCAAGCGAGCTCATCTATTTTTCATTTATGTTGCTGAAAAGCTTCTGAAGGAAACACCTCTTTGCGCTTTTATCAAAGCACGCTCTCCAGCAAGCACGCCCAGCGCCTCTGCAGAGCGGGGCTCATTATGCCCAATTTTCAAGTGGGAAAGGACAGCAGGGAAGAAGTGGGGAGTGGGGATGCTGGGCCTTCAGAGCCACGCTGAGAGGCAGTAGCTCCCAGACAGCATCTAACCCCTGGCCATTGGCTCGTCAATGGAAGGGTGACTGGGATGAAACGTGAAGAGAAGCCTCCACAAACTCCTTCCTTAGCACCTTAAAAACCACCACTGCCTTTACGGAGGACAGACGGAGCCATGGGCGGCACCAAGTGCATGACATGTGACAAGGCAGACTATGTGAGCCCCTATACAAATGAAGCCTGCAGCTGTAGCCCTGTGGCATCCGATCCCATCAGATCTCAGAAGCTAAGCAGGGTTGGGCCTGGTTAGTACTTGGACGGGAGATCGCCTGGGAACATCAGGTGCTGTAGGCTTGGGAGATGGACCCGGCAACCCACTCCCAAAAATCAATGTACCATTGAAAACCTTGTGAATACCAGAGAAGCACTGACAATAGTGTTTCACCTGTTGTACACAGGGTCGCTATGAGTCAGACACCAACTCAATAGCACCTAACAACAACAATAGAAATGAAGAAATTGCATGGGTTGGTTTCGTAGCTCGCCCAGGAGCAGGCTGAAAACAGATATGTGCAGCTCTGAAGTCAGGGCTTCGAATCCTTGTCACGGTTTGTGGGTTCATCCTCTCGAAGCCTGAGATGGGGTCAGGCGAGGCCAGTGGGGAAGGGGCAGGCAGAGTGGCAGACACAGAGACAGGGGCACCTCTGAAATGTTAACTGAACGTGACGTCCCTCTCTGTCTCTGGGTGATGCTTCCTACCAGGCAATGTCGGCCACCACATTCTGATGCAGCAAGGCCTTCCCAGATCCCACTGCTAAGCCCTCAGACTGCCCAGCATCCAGGAATGTAAGAAATAGATCTCTGGGCTGGGCATGGTGGCTCATGCCTGTAATCCCGGTGACTTGGGAGGTGGAGGCAGGAGGATTGCAAGTTCAAGGCCAGAGACAGCCTGAGTAACTTAGGGAGACCCTATGTTAAGATAAAAAATAAAAAATGGAATGGGGGTACATCTCAGTGGCAGAGCACTTGCCTAGTATGTGTGAGGCCCTGGGTTCAACCTTTCAGTACCAAAAGGAAAAAAAAGAAAAGAAAAAGAAAAGAAAGAAAGAAAGAAAGAAAGAAAGAGAGGGAAAAAGAAAAGAAAAGAAAAGAAAAGAAAAGAAAGAGAAAAAGAAATAGATTTCTGTTTTTTATAAATTACTCAATCATAGGTATCCAGGATGCTATAGTGGGAACCATAGGCTCCAGGGGTCAAGGCTGGCCAGGGACAGTCACAAATTTTCACTGCTTTCTATCGCTTTATTTCCATGAAACACTAACAAACACCTTCTCTAAAGCAAAGAACAAGCTTTTGCCCCCTCACACACAATCTCACACACCCCTATCTAACATTAGGGGGGACTCGACTAGCCTGTTATGAAAAGTCTGGCAGAATTTCTTCCTTTTATACAGTTTTTTTCTCTGTTTTTTTAACGGAAAAGTTATCATTTCTACCTGCTCATACCTTAAATGACAAAAAAGCCAACTGTGCCAGGCGCAGTGGCGCACGCCTATAATCCTAGTAGCTTTGGAGGCAGAGGCAGGAGGATTGCAAGTTTGAGACCAGAGGCAGTATGCATAATTTAGCAAGACCCTGTCTCAAAAGTAAAAAAAAATGGGCTGGGGGTGCAGCTCAGTGGTCCAACACTTGGAAAGCATGCAAGCGCAAGGCTCTGGGATCAATCCCCAGTACCGCAACAACAACAACAAAAAGCCAACTGCACTTTTGTGATGCATTTTTGAATAATACTTGATAGAAAAGATCAAACTGCATCCATCCCTTTTTAGGATTGTTTTTTAGAGATGATTGGCAAGTGTTCCTTCCAGCTGCTGTGTGACCCCACTGCAGGGGTCCATTTCAGCCCCTCTCCAACCTTCCTCAACGTCTCAAAAGCTTGAGAATCAAGTTACAAAATGTCTGGAGCCAGCGTCGCCACCCAGGTTGGATTCAGGAGAACTGGAGGCATACAAAGCGTGAGGGTCTGCTGTGGAGGGAGACTGAGGCTGGCCTGTGAGACCACATTTTCCCCGTAATCAATGAAGGGATCATTGGACACAAGCAGAAAGCCTGCTATGGAAGAAGAAAGGAAAAATTCACTTCCATATGGAAACTTCTGGAAAACTCAGCTGAGGCCACCATGCTTGAACTGGATCCCGGGGTCTTGCATGCTGGCACATCCTCCCCAAGCCCCCAGAACACATTTCTCCAAGCTAAAAGACTCAGTGATTTCACAGTAACTGGTCTCCTTCCAGCAACTGAAAATTCGCTTCTGACCATTGCCCGAGGGTCACAAACGTTGGCCAGTCGTGTGGAAAGGTCAGCCGCCCAGACGGAACATTTGCTCACAACCAGTTGGTCCCATTGCCCTCCAAGCACACGTTGCCAAATGCAAATGATCACCCACTTAGACATTTTCATTTGCATGGCCTATTTTCTCCCAAAGAAATTTCCTAGGGAGCAGGATGCTAAACTGCCTTATGTAACAGAAAAAGATCTTCAGAGGGACTAATTACACTCCCCCTTCCACTGCCACGCTCTCCCCACCCCCTAGTAACACGGCTGCCTGCAGAGACCTGGCTTCCCTGATTCCCCTGGCCCTGGATTCCCCGCACCCACAAGGCTCCAAGGGTCAGCAAAGGAATTCAAGCTCCTGGCCCCAAGTACTTCTTCTCTGCAACCCATGGCACAGTCTTGCACCCTCATAGGAAGTCTGGATGAAATCCTTACACAGTACAGCTTTCTTTTTTCCTCCTGCGGTATTTGGGGTTGAACTCAGGACCTGGCCCATTCAAGGCAAGTGCTCTACCATGGAGGTGCACTGCAGCCCCTTTTTAATTTTTTTATTTCACTAAGTTACACAGGAGGCCTACAGCCATAGCCCTGTGGCATCTGATCCCGTCAGATCTTGGAAGCTAAGCAGGGTCAGGCCTGGTTAGTATTTGTATGGGAGTCCACCTGGGAACACCAGGTGCTGTAGGGTTGGGAGATGGATCCAGCAACCCACTCCCAAAAATCAATCAGCCATTGAAAACCCTATGAATAGCAGAGAAGCACTGCCAATAGTGTTTCCCCTGTTGTACATAGGGTCGCTATGAGTCAGATACCGACTCAGTGGCACCTAACCACCACCAGTTACGCAGGCTGCCTCTGGCCTCAAACTCAAAATCCTCCTCTCTTAGCCTTTCCAGTTGCTGGGATTACAGGCGTGCACCATAGTGCCTGGCTCAGCTTTCTGATCCCTACCAGCTGTTTCCACCCACCAGAGATGTGTGCAGATGTTTATAAAAGTAGACTTTTGGAAAATGGAGCCCCAGAAACGATAATCGGCCCCAAACCCTTTTGATACCTCATGCCATTGGGTGGAGGAAAGGAAGTAGCCCCTCCCACCTCTCCCTCCCTCTCTACATCTCTGTGTAAGAGATACAGAGTATATGTGTATTTCTCTGGAGACCCTGATAATCATATGACCCTCCCGCCCCAGTTCTTACCTGCACAGCATGGAAGTCAAAGTCTCTCGTCCAGGTGTCCAGGGAGGCCTGTAAGAAGCAACATTTCCTAACAATTTAAGAAGCCCCATCTGCTATTATTTATTCCCTAAACTCCACTCCCCCCCCCGACTTCCCCTGCAGCTCTGATTGAACATTATTCTTGCCCATGTTTATAGACAAAAAAACAAACCCCTAAATCATAGTGAAAGTAGACAGCAGATGTCCTAATTCATACACTGAACAGATTTTCTAGGTAAACGTTTATTAAAAAACTAGAACGGAGGATTGCTGCAATGACAAGCAAGCAGTTGAATGTGCGTCTCAACAACACCCAAGGAACACTCAGAAACACCCAAGGAAAGGGGACGATGTCAAGAGCCAGCAGCCAGCTGGCACCTGGGGTGTTCCTCTCATGTCTTCTCCCGGCCCTCTGAATCCAAAAGGAACTTCTATATACACTTCCAGCAGTGCAGACTGTTTGACCCATTTTGATCCTTTATTTTAAAAAGCTGTGTTGTTGTTATTGTTGTTAGGTGCTGTCGAGTCAGTATCCAACTCATAGCAACCCTATGTACAATAGGCGAAATGCTATTGTCAGTGCTTCTCTGCTACTCATAGGGTTTTCAATGGCAGATTGATTTTTGGAAGTGGCTTGCTGGGTCCTTCTCCCAAGCCTACAGCTTCTGGTGTTCCCAGGCGGACTCCCATCCGGGTACTAACCAGGCCCGGCTTTGCTTAGCTTCCAAGATCTGACGGGATCAGATGCCACAGGGCTACAGCTGCAGCCTTTACAGAGGTAATCAAGTTAAAATGAGGTTATAGGGGGCGCTTTAATCCAGTATGACTGATGTTCTTACAAAAAGGGGAAATTTGGACAAAGATATGCATACAAAAACTGCATGTGGGAGATAGGTTGATGCATCTCCAAGCCAAGGAACACCAAGGACCACCAGCAACCACCAGAAGCTGAGAGAGGCCTGGAGCAGAGTCCCCCTCCCAGCACCCAGGAGGAGACAGCCCTGCCAATATGGTGATCCTGGATTTCCAGCCCCTAGACCTGTGAAACGACAGATTTCCGCTCAGTTGTGATATTTGTTACAAAAGCCCAACCAGACTAACCCAGTTCCCTCCACCCTCAGCACAACGCTTACCCTAAAACTCCAGTATGCCTTCGAATTGCAGAGAAGATCTCCTCCTTCTATGCCAATTTTTTTTATAGACATTACCACTGTGTTTTAAAAAAGGCTTTAACAAAAATGACTTTGGGACCTATATGGCTGGAATAGCCAGTTGAAAAGTGATGACTGTCCTACGTCCATCCCTGTAGTTTCCAAGGGTCTATTGTTTAGGATGACACAACTCTGCTTGCTGAAAGTGAAGAGGATTTAAAACATTTACTGATGAAGATCAAAGATCATAGCCTTCAATATGGGTTTCGACTAAACATCAACAAACAAAAATCCTTACTACTGGGTCAGTACGCAACTTCACAATCAATGGAGAAAAGATTGAGGTTGTCCAAGATTTTGCTTTACTTGGGTCTATACTTGGCTCTATACTTAGTTCTATACTTGGAAGCAGCAGTCAAGAAATCAAAAGACGCATTGCTTTGGGAAAAGCTGTGGCAAAAGATCTCTTTAGAGTATTGAAAAGTAAAGATGTCACATTGAAGATGAGGGTGTGTCTGACTCATGCCATGGTATTTTCAGTCGAATCATATGGTTGTGAAAGCTGGACATTGAACAAGGGAGACAGGAGAAGAATTGATGCTTTTGAATTGTGGTGCTAGAGGCGTCTATTGAATATACCATGGACTGCCAAAAGAACCAACAGATCTGTCCTAGAAGAAGTGCAACCAGAGTGCTCCTTGGAAGCAAGGATGGCCAGACTGCGTCTTACATAGTTTCGACATGTAGTCAGGAGAGATCAACCCATGAAGAAAGATATCATGTTTGGGAGAGTGGCAGGTCAATGAAAAAAAGGAAAACCCTCCACCAGATGGATTGACATAGTGTCTGCAATAATGGGCTTAAATAGAAATAAGATGGTGTACCTGGCATAGAATTGGGAAGTGTTTCGATCTGCTGTACATAGAGTCTCTATGAGTTGGATTTGACTCAACGGCACCTAACTACAACAACAGCATTGTTTAGGAAGAGGGTCCCTTGGGCATATGTGTGTGTTGGGGTGAAATGAATGCCCTGCTTTTATAAATATATTTTCTGCTATTTATAGGAAGAAGACATAAGAACAGTGGTAGGTCTTAACATCACAGCACTGTAATCCCAAGAGAGAAGTTTTTAAAACTGAATTCATCTCACTTTTCTCTGAGAAGAAAAAGAATCGGTTGGAATGAGAGAAAATAAGAGGTCACCTGTGCCCTCAGTGCACAGGACAAAATGTCATGACCTCCCCAGGGACGTGGACCCTGAGCCACGCCACAGTCAGTGTGCATACAGCCTGCAACAACTTCTGTCCCCTGCTCCCTGTCCCCATCCACCCCCGCCCACAAGCGCGGTCACCTCTCCTGGCCAGCCAGGGGCAACTGAAATGAAGCCTAAAGGCTCCGAGTGGCTGGATCAGTGAAGCCTGCGCCCCCGAGGTCGTTCCTGGCGCTTCCTCTAACTAGCCCAGTTCCCCTTGCTCGCTTCCAACAGAGAAAAGCTGAGCAATCTAGTAATCGCCTCTAATTCAATTAGCGCAAACATCTCGGCAGTTTGGAGAAAACAAATGGATTATAGAAAATTGAAATGCTGTTTGCCCATTAGCATTCCTATTTAAATTCTAACTGTTCAATATTCCAACAAATGCTTAAAATGTTCATCGTGAGTTTTCAGGGCCAATAATCGTCAGACAAAAAGAATCTGAATGAAAGAAAGGGTGCTTTCCTATCAGGTTTCTGACACGGGCAGATACACAACCACAGAGGGATGAGTGAGGGAACACGGACAAGACAAGGCCATCTGTAAGGAGGCTTAGAGGCTGCTGAGGGCAGTGGAAGCTGGGGTTTAGCTCAATTAGTACAGTGCTGCTCTTGTGCTTTCTGAAGTCCTGGGTTCGACCTCCAGCACCGCAAAATGGGAGAAGGACCTGGCATCCCACTCCCAAAGCAATCAGCCATTGGAAACCCTATGAATAGCAGAGAATCACTGACATAGTACTGGGCATGGCACAGTGTTGGGGAGTGTTTCCTTCTGTTGTACATAGGGTTGCAAGGAATCAGACACAACACCACGGCACCTAACAACAACAATAACAATAATAGGGCAACAGATCGGGCACTTGCTACAGCTGTTTGCATTAGTATTTGAGTCAAATGCAAGCCAAGAGGCAAGGGAGCCTTACAGTGAATTTTGCATCTCTGATCTAGCAGGGTGACTGCTCTTGGCACCAAACCATTAAGAGGCCCCTCCCTGCCTTAAGACACGCCCATCTGATGGTGCTAGTGTGTCTTGTGTGTGATGCTCCTGGTATCTCTCCTATTTTAATCAAGCGAGGTGTCCCACTTGCAATGTTCTGCCTGTTCCAGTTGATTGTCCCATTTCTATCCATTTTCAGAGACTTGGGACAAAGTCCACTTGATTCTTTCATTTGTTCATTTAGACAATATTTATTGAGCACAATATTTATTGATGCACTAGGCATCCTGTAGACTGTAAAGATACTCACTCAGTCCTTGTTCTTTCTTATGAAATGCACAGTCCCAAGGGAGTGAGAGACATTAATTAAATAATCCCCAGATGAGGAACTGCTAATGGGACCAGACCTAAAGGCAGAACATGGTGTGGCAGCTGTTCTAGATGTATGGGAACCAATGGCTGAGGCCAAGGAATGGCAGGGGTCCATGAGCCACTCACCTTGCCTTAGGATCTGAACATTCATAGACACTGACTGGGCAGAGAGGGTGAGGGAGGACGTTCTGGAAGAGGGAACACTTTGCGCTCATCCCTGGCAGGCAGAAGGGAGCACAGCAAGCCCAATGGACCATATGACTAGGAGCGAAGCAGGAAGCAGCTCCTGCCAGAGACAACCCAAAATCTCTCCACCCTTTGCCCTGATGTCCCACAGGCAGTTGCAGAGGAAGAAGGCATTCAGCCTGAGGTCAAGGCTAGACCCTCTGTCCCTCCCACTCCTAGCTGCCTGGGGAGCTGGCCACAGAGCAGAGGCAGCAGGTAGAAGCTGACCCATGCGGGCAGCTGTGTTGGTCTGCCTTCCAGGTGAACAGAGCCTCTGAAGCCTGCAAGCAGGCAGTGATGAGATGTGACTGGAGGGGGGCAAGCTTGCCCTCGCTGCTGTGTGGAGAAGAGCCTGGGAGGCAGCTGTCAGGGAAGCAAGGGACCAGCTGGGAGGCTGTGGCAGAGGTCAGGTGAGAGGAGGGAGGCTGGGAGCAGGTGGGGGGTAGGATTCAAGGGGCTTAGGATGGAAGCAGCAGAACTTGTAAGGGGCTGGTTCTGGGGATGATGAAGAGCAAGATTCAAGAAGGACACCTGGGTTTCTGCCCCATGTCCCTTGGGAGAACCAAGCCACCCCTGAGATAATGGGGAAATCGCTAGATTTCAGACACCTTCGCTCATGCAAAAGGAGGTTGCCATGGAATCGGAAGTGGCCAGAAGGGTCTGCAGCTCAGGGCATCTGGGTCCCCACGCTACCCCGCTGGCCTACTTTTCAGCCTGAAAGCTTTGCACAGGCTGGCGCTCAGCGGCTGCCAGAAACAACCAGTATCTCTCCATCCTGTCGTCCTGGTGCCCCAAGCCGGTCTCAGAGGACGAAGAGGGCATTCAGCCTGGGGTCCAGAGGAAACCCTCCTGCCCTCCCCCTCCCAGCGGCTCTACATCCCACTCCGCCTCCACCTCCTCCCCCAGCCTTGTGTGTCTTCCAATCCAGGTCAAGCTCTCTCTCCTTTCACTCCGGCATTGTTGGTCACCCTCTTCACTCTGCCTCTCCCAGCTCTCTTTTTTTTTTTTTGTGGTACTGAGGGTTGAACCCAGGGCCTCGCGCTTGCTTGCTCTGCAAGTGCTAGACCACTGAGCTGCACCCTCAGCTCATTCTTTTTACTTTTTGAGACAGGGTCTTGCTAAATTACACAGGCTACCCCTGGTCTCGAACTTGCAATCCTCCTGCTTCCACCTCCTGAGCCGCTGGGATTACAGGCGTGCGCCGCCATACCCGGCTCTCTCCCAGGTCTCCTTAAGCCACAGAATCTGTCCTCTGCCTTCTCCACTTCTCCACAGCTGCTCACTTCTGCATCCCCGAGGCAAGGAACCGCTCACCTGACTCTGCTGAATTCACACATGACCTGCTCTCCCTTCCCACGGTCTCCCTGGCATTCCTCCCTCCCGGCCCCTCCTCTTCATCATCTTTGCTCCTCCTCCTCTTCCCCAGGCTCTTTCTAGAATGGGCAGCCAGGCCATTACTCCCAGCCTTGATGGTGGGATGCGGGGGGTTGGGGGAGGGAGCCTGGCCCCTTTTTATTTTCACAGGTAGTGCCTTGAAGCTCAGCACTCAATGCTGTCGTGTTCCTGGACAGGGCTGCTAGATCAAACAAACCCTAGACAGACTCCTTCCCTCGTGACATGCATGGGTTTTGTGGGTTGAATTATATTCTCCCAAAATTCCTATGTGGAAGTCTAACCTCCAGGTCCTCAGAATTTGGTCTTATTTGAAGACAGGGTCTTGACAGAGGTCATCAAGTTAAGATGAGGTTATTAGTTGTTGTTAGGTGCTGTTGAGTTGGTGTCCAACTCATAGAGACCCTATGTACAACAGGCGAAACACCATTGTCAGTGCTTCTCTGTTATTCATAGGGTTTTCAATGGCTGATTGTTTTTTGGGGAGGGGGTTGCCAGGTCCTTCTCCCAAGCCTACAGGACCTGGTGTTCCCAGGCAATCTCCCATCCAAGTACTAACCAGGCCCGACCCTGCTTAGCTTCCAAGATCTGACGGGACTGGACGCCACAGTGGTATGTTATTAGAGTGGGACGTTATTAGAGTTATTAGAGTGGGCTTTAATTCAGTATGACTGGTGTCCTTATGAAAAGGGGAAATTGGGGCAAAGATGTGCACACAAGAATGCCACGTGAGAGATGGGATGCATGTCTACAAGCAGGGAGGAAGAGCATTTTCTGATCGCTCCTCCAAAGAAGCAATTCCTAAGTGTTCCAGGAGAGGCCCCCATGACGGGGGCTTTGGGGGACATGACAGAGGATCCAGAGAGGGAATGGGCTCCCTGAGAAGCCACTGAGGAAGAAGAATCCACCTGACTTGGTGAGCAGAAAGCCCTGTGCTCTGATTCCTGGATCTCGATTTCACAGGCACGGTCTCCGCACGAGTGTGTATCTGAGATCCAAAGTTGTGCCAATTTGCCACTGTTGTTGTTAGGTGCCGTCGAGTCATGTCTAACTCATAGCGACCCTCATAGGGTTTTCAATGGCTGACTGTTTCAGGATTGCCTTGAGAATGGATTGCCAGGACCTTCTCCCATTTTTGCAGAGCTGGGAATTGAACTTGGAACCTTAGAGACTGCAGTGCAGCGTTCTACCTACTGAGCTAAATCCCAGCCCCAATTTGCCATAAGATACTAATTTTTAACTCTGAAATCACAAAACCTTGGCGCTTTTCTCTCAGGTATGGTCTAAGCAGCCTCAATCACCAGGCAGAGCTGACAGGGAAAGTGTGCTTTCTTCTAGAACTTTCCTTGGTCTTCCTTCTACCTTCTCCCCCGCTGCCAGGTGGGCCATTCAGCTATATGTCGAGCATTTCATCTTTGCCTTCTGAACCTCTGACAAGGGCTTCCAATCTCGGCTGCCCAGTGGAATCATCGGGGAAGCTTGAGAAAATACTGATCCCAGGTCTTGCCTCCAGAGACTAGACGTCACTGGTGTGCGGTGTGGCCCAGGCACCCCGATGTTTAAATGCCCCCTGTGCCTGTGACTTGCAGCTCAAGTGAGAACTGGGGTTGGAGGACTGAACAGCGGTGGCTCCGCTGCAAACCAACCCTCCAGGGCTCGGCTATACAGGTATGTATCTTTTGGTATTTCTGCGTCCCACAGGAAGTGGCTTCCTTTCCACTCGCCCTCAGAGCCCCTGGCTTGCCTCATGTCACGCACCTCATAGGGCTCCTTGGTGGCCCTGCACTTCTCGATCTGGTAGAGCTGAGTCTTATAGCAGAGGCTGTCCTGGATGTCAGATTTCTGCAAGAGAAAGAAAGAAAAAGCATGCCTTCAGTCTCAGGGGAGACACAGGTCCATCAGGCAGGCATGAAATTTGAAGCCAGTGCTTGGCTGAGAACGTGGCAAAAATGGTTGGCAAGCCTGCCAATTGCAATGCCAAGGCTCAGCCCAGGAGACAGCATGGGGACAGCCTTGGGCCCAAAGGCAGGCAACCTACTTCTGTGATAGGCCCTGCAGGCCATGGCCAGGTCATCTTGGGCTGACCACGGATCCCATGGGACTCCTCCAAGATGAGAAAACAGAAACCTAACAGGTAAGGTGGGAAGAATAACCTACTTTATCAAACCACTAAGGGAGATATGCCTGCAGCCGTAGCCCTGTGGCATCCAATCCCATCAGATCTCAGAAGCTAAGCAGGGTCGGGCCTGGTTAGTGCTTGGATGGGAGACCTCCTGGGAACACCAGGTGCTGTAGGCTTGGGAGATGGACCTGGCAACCCACTCCCAAAAATCAATCTGCCATTGAAAACCCTATGAACAGCAGAGAAGCACTGACAATAGTGTTTCACCTGTTGTACGTAGAGTCGCTGTGAGTCGGATACCAACTTGACAGCATCTAACAACAACAACGGGCTGGGATTTGGCTCAGTTGGTAGAACACTGAGCTGCAGTCTCTGAGGTCCCGAGTTCAATTTCCAGCACCACAAAAATGGGAGAAGGGCCTGGCAATCCACTCCCAAGGCAATCCTGAAACAGCCATTGAAAACCCTATGAGGGTCACTATGAGTCACATACCGACTTGACGGCACCTAACAACAACACAACAACAACAACAACAAGGAAGATATATGCCCTGCTTCCTTGCCTCTTCCAAAACAGCATGCAAACACATCACCCACAGGAAAGCCACAGCAATTCATAACAGAGCTTAAAGAAGATGGCTAGCTGCACCTATGATGAAGGAGGCGCAATCTCGTCTGGAGGCATAGAGAACTAAATAGCTGATTAACTAACTCATCAACCAGCCAACACTTAATGAGTACCATTCTATGCTCTCCCACTTAAAATACAAGGCTTCTTGGCTTGAAAAAAAAGAAAGCAAGAAAGAAGGGAAGAAATGACAAATAAATAAGGCATAATGGCTTACTTTTTAGTTCACTAGAAGGGATTTTAAAATCGTACACAGGTTGTTAGTAATTGGCTAATAAGATTAATAACTCGGACTGTGCAGAGAGTGCAATTAAATTAGCTGAATCTGGAAATTACTGAGCAGACCAGCTGCGGTTGTCTTTGGAGATTAATTCACTCTAGGTAAGAGCAGTCACTTTCCCGGAGCTTGGATGACCTATGATTGAGGAGGTGAGTGTGAGGCAGACACAATAAAATAAAAACCTTCTCTGGTTCCAAGCACATGGGCTGAGTTGCCAGAGAATGTTTTCAGTGGGACGGAGCCATGATCCGCTTTGCAACACTGGAAACTCTCACGCTAGCCAAAGCAGAGAAGCAGAAACAGCAGAAAGCAAGACACCCAGGCCAGTCGAGACACAGCTGAAAAGCCCACACAATGTCCCTCTTACTAGGGATGAGCTATGAAATTGTTTACCAGGATTGTGAGAGACCAAACTTTGTACATGTGGAAGTAGCCATAGAAAACTCTTTTTTGTGTGTGTGTGTGGTACTTGGGGTTGAACCCAGGGCCTCACACTTGCATGCTTTGCAAGTGCTGGACCACTGAGCTGCCGCCCCAGCCCATTTTTTTCTTTTACTTTTTTGAGACAGGGTCTCGCTAAATTACACAGACTTCCTCTGGTCTCAAACTTGTGATCCTCCTGCCTCTGTCTCCTGAGCCGCTGGGATTACAGGTGTGCACCACCACACCTGGCTCCCATAGGAAACTCTTTCACAAATGAATACCCCTCCATCTTACCTGGTAAAGCACCTAAAGAAATGGAACGCTTGAATCTGCTAACTTATAAAACTAGCAGTGTGTATGATATGTGAAACTGTGGACTTTTACAATATGTTCAGTTTCATGAGAACACTTTTTAATTTTTGAACATTCACCATTTGAAAAAGAAAATCCTTGTGTTAACCCTCTTCTCTTACTTGAGAACCATTTGCAAACTTAACTTGTACTCCCTACAACAAAGGACCCCAACCCTCAGCCATGGACCAGTAGGGGTGTTGGTGGCAGGTGCATGAGCAAACTTCATATGTATGCACATAATAAATGTAATGTGATGCACTGGACTCATCCCCAAACTACCCACCTCCTACCCAGGGAAAAAACTGTCTTCAACAGAACCAATCCCTGGCGCCCATAAGGTTAGGGACCACTGCTCTACAGAGTGGTACCACCAAATGGTACCACCTTGAGCCCTTATGAGTGAAAAGTTCTATGCAGGCACCTACAATAATATGCATATTTATTTCTAAATTATAAGCATGTTGGTAGAGTGCTGTTCAGCACACCCTGAAGTCCTAGGTTCAATCCCCAGCACCACAAAACTACAAGAAGGACCTGGGAGCCCACTCCCGAAACAATCCTGAAACAAACAGCCATTGAAAACCCTATGGATAGCAGAGAAGCACTGGCACAGTACAGGGCCTAACACACTGTCGGGGAGTGTTTCTTTCTGTTGTACATCAGGTCACTGTAAGTCAGACCCAACTCAATGGCACCTAACAACAACAACAAAAAGGAAGTATGTTCCACTGTACTAACATGTCATCTACATTATAAAACACATACTAAGAAGGAATTTACAAAGAGAAGATAAGAAAGAGATTTGGGATACATGGTTGTCTTATAAAAGAGAAATGAAAAACAACTTCAAGTCTCATATGTCTCTTAAGTTGTTCATGATAAGAAAAGAAAACCACTATGTGGTTCAGACATTTTCTTAATCTCTCCTTATCACATAATAAAATAATATAAATAACATAATGCTATAATTTGAGTTGTTGTTCTTGTTGTTAGATGCCGTTGAGTAGGTATCTGACTCATAGCGACTCTATGTACAACAGGGGAAACACTATTGTCAGTGCTTCTCTGCTGTTCATAGGGTTTTCAATGGCTGATTGATTTTTGGGAGTGGGTTGCCAGGTCCATCTCCCAATAATTTGAGTACACCTACCAAATTTCATGTGCTTGAAGCTTTGTCCATATCGTGGCATTGTTAAGAGGTGGTGGAGCCTTAAAGAGGCAGGGCCTAGTATAAGATAATTAGGTCACCAGAGGCACCATCCTCCTAATGCTGGAGTGAGTTCCGTCTTAAGAGAATAGGTTGCTCTAGGGTGAGCCTCCCTATATGCGTGACCCTTCCACATGGGGCTATCTCCCTTTCCTCTTCTCTGCCATGTTGTGATACAGCCAGGTGTACCCTTACCAGAGGCCAAACAGAAGGGCAGCATGACCTTGCACTTTCATGCTCCAAGGTTATGACCTAAATAAATCTCTTTTCTTTACAAAGTACACAGCCTCAGGTATTTGCTTATAGCAAAGAAAATGGACTAATACATATACTATGTATCAAAACTCAACTATGCGAGCTTTTTGGGTTTGACACTTCTGCAGTAGCTTTCCTATGAGGGATGAAACCACAGAGGTACCATCTTTGAAGTGCAGTCTCAAAACTATGAATGTGTCCCTATCAGAAGTGCCACCCCCCCACTGCTTACATGGAACATATTTTTCCCCCTAAAACATTTTCTTATTTTGAAAAGCGTTTTACTGTTGAGAATGTTTCATTTCACGTATGTCTTTCCTGCAGTGGGTTTCCAAAGTTTTTTTCCCCTATGGAAAATTTTCTGTGGAAGCAATATTTAGCAAATATCCTAAGCTGAATCAGCTCAGAAACATCTGTACTTTCCTCTAACTATTTAACAAAACTCCTGTCGAACTTCTTCATATGTGCGATGTTTTCCAATCATCTCTCAAAGTTGCCTGCAACTGAAAGACACACTCTCACCATCTTGTCTTATGGGTAGTATCCTGGTCATTTCTGCCATGGCACAGAGAGTACCATTCTATGCTCTCCCATTTAAAATGCAAGGCTTTTTGGCTTGAAAAAGAAGAAGCCAAGAAAGAAGGGAAGAAATGACAAGGCATAATGGTTTAGTTTTTAGTTCACTAGAATGGATTTTAAAATTACATCATTTTCCTAATTAAAGGTGAACTTTCATCTTTTGCTCTAATGCAGAAACTTCTAAAAAGATTTCTAGCTGGGTGCCATGGGGCACACCTGTAATCCCAGCTCCTCAGAAGGCTGAGGCAGAGGGATCACAAGTTCAAGGCCAGAGGCAGGCTGCACAACTTAACAAGACCCTGTCTCAAAATAAAAACTCTTGAAAAAACAAACAGAAATGGGAAGGGGGTAGGGGCCCAGCTCAGTGGCCTTGCATAGCATGCATGAATAATAAGAATAGTTATTACAATAAGGTTTTAAACCTATTGGTTGGTGGAATTTTGTGACATATTAAGCTATCGTGTGACTTTAAACAACACCAAAAAAGCCCTAGAGGTTTGCTCTTCCCATCTAGATTCTAAAAATCTTCCTAACAGGAGCCAGTACGCACCCCATCAGATATCAAGGTACAGTATACACAAGGTCTTCATGAAAATGAATACTCAATCCATTCTTGGCCAGACTTTTTATCCCTCTTAAAGTTCTGTGGCTGAGTTCCCATTAGCGCTGGTCTGTGCCCACCCTGTGGGGTAGAAGCAAGAGCAACTGTGTGTAGAATCTATACTGTCTTGGATCCAATTCTCTATAGAATTCTTTTCAAGGCATTGTCCATTTGGGGAGAGATGACTTAGTCAACACTAGATAGTGAAGCAGGTCCATGCCCTTTCCCAGGCACATATAAACTGCCTGTGAACAAAACGATGGAGTGGACCAAGCAGCCAGGGTACCACCATCCATCTCACACAGTGTGACTCCCAACTGCACCTCACACATGACCCAGGATATTTGGACTTTCTGATACCCAGACTGTGTGAAGGTGTCAAGTCACGCCGTTGCTGTTGTTAGGTGCCGTCGAGTCGGTATCCGACTCATAGTGACCCTACATACAACAAGTGAAACACTGTTGTCAGTGCTTTTCTGCTATGTATAGGGTTTTCAATGGTAGGTTGATTTTTGGGAGTGGTTTGCCGGGTCCTTCTCCCAAAGTCACGCTAGTCAAGCTCAATTTTTTTCTTATTTTCTGGAGAAGTGAATGCCAACCAGTCATCCTTTGGGGTATCCTTGGGCAATGGGTTCCGCTCCCCTCCCCCACCCCCTTACAGATACCAAAGCCTCAGATGCTCAAGTTTCTCATATAAAATGGTGCAATATTTGCATATAAACTAGGCACATGGTCCCATACACTTTAAATCTCTAGATCACGTATAATATCTAATACAATGTGAATGCATACATGTGTAAGTGGCTATACTATTATTGTTTAGGGAATAAGAACAAAAATGTCTGGATATGTTCAGTACAAATGCATTTTTTTTACAAAATATTTTTGATCCATTGTTGGTTGAATCTGACGAGTGTGGAGAACTGTCTGCCGTGGTTTTCTTACACCAGACTCTAGACATGAGCACCTGCCTGCCAGGCACTGCTCCCCAACTTTTATGAGCAGAGAAGTCCCCCATGCCTCTATTACGGGGAATGCAAGAGCTAAGAGGAAGCAGAACAAAACAGACAACTGAGAAGCTGAAAGAAAACAAGAATTGAACCCCTCACAACTCTGCCTAAGACTTAACTCTACAAAAGAACAGTCAGCCAACATCTCAGATTAAAAGTGCTACCTGAGAAACAGGTTTTGCTACTATTCTATCCCACATTTGAGAAACCCAGCTTCAAGTTGATGTTGTTGTTTTTAGGTGCCATTGAGTCAGTACCCGACTCATAGCGACCCTATGTACAACAGGCAAAACACTATTGCCAGCGCTCCTCTGCTGTTCACAGGGTTTTCAATGGCGGATTGATTTTTGGGAGCGGGTTGCCAGGTCCTTCTCCCAAGCCTACAGCACCTGGTGTTCCCAGGCGGTCTCCCATCCAAGGACTAACCAGGCCTGACCTTGCTTAACTTCCAAGATCTGACGGGATTGGATAATAGGGTAAATTAATAGTGTGGCTCAAGCATCAGTCACTGGACAACACTGAGCAGAAGAAACCTCCTTGGGGGTCCCACTTACCCCTGACAGATAGCGCTCCAGTTTCTTATTTAAGAGGAAGTAGATGGCCAGCGTGTGGCAGGCACGGTTGGAAAGCACAGTGTTGATCACGTCGCTGTTCTTGTAGCCAAGCTTCTCCGTCATGTGCAGCACCACGCTCGGGCTCAGGTCTTCCAGAGAAATCCTGAGAGGCGGAGACAAAGAGAAACGGTCATCTCTCCACCTTCACGGGCCCACTCACACACGACGGAAGACAGTCGGCTCACACAGGCTGAGTGTGGGCAGTCCATTCACGCAGCCACTCGTTCATTCGCTTGGATGCTGACCTGAAAAATTTCATCTACACAGAAAACCGGAGGAAACAGGGTTCTGTCCACCTCTCATATCCATGGGTTCCCCAACTGTGGAATTCAACCGTCCTCAGATGTAAAATACTTTTTAAAAAATTACATCTGTACGGAACATAAAAAGACTTTTTTTCTTGTTATTATTCCCTAAGCGATATAACAATTATTTACATCATATTAAGGATTAAAAGTAAGCTAGAGGTGAGCCAGGCGCGGGGGTGCACACCTGTAATCCCAGCTGCTTGGGAGGCGGAGGCAGGAGGATTGCAAGTTTGAGACCAGAGGCACTCAGTAATTTAGCGAGACCCTGTCTCAAAAACTAAAAAAAAAAAAAGGGCTGACGGTGCAGTTCAGTGGTCCAGCACTCACAAAGCATGCAAGCGTGAGGCCCTGGGTTCAACCCCTAGTACTGCAAAAAAAAAAAAAAAAAAAAAAAAGTATGCTTGAGTTGATTTAAAGTATATAGGAAGATGTGCTTAGGTCCTATGCAAATGTTATGCCATTTTATATAAAGGACTTCAGCATCTGCAGATTTTTGGTATCCTTGGAGGTTCCTGGAAACTGTCCTCTGCAGTTACAGAGGGACAATAGTAGTTACCTTATGTAAACCATGACCTGGATGTACCAATGAGAACTATGTTATGCTGATTCATCTTTTATTTTTTTTTGCTAATGTATTTTAAATTACAGACATCTTAACGTTTCAATTCTAAATACTTGAGTATGTATTTTTAAAGTCTGCCATTGTACCACTGCGGCAACTGTTCCCATCAGATCCCAGAAACTAAGCAGTGTCAGGCCTGGTTAGAACTTGGATGGGAGACCGCCTGGGAACACCAGGTGCTGTAGCATTGGGAGAAGGACCCAGCAACCTACTCCCAAAAATCAATCTGCCATTGAAACCCCTATGAACAGCAGAGAAGCAATGACAATGGTGTTTCATCTATTGTACATAGAGTTGCTATGAGTTGGATACCAACTCAATGGCACCTAACAACAACAACATATCTTTAAAACCCAAGGACATCTCTTATAAAACCACATTTCTAATAAAATTTTAATAATTTCTTGATATCATCTAATGCCCAGATTATATTCAAGTTTCCCAACTGCAGTTCAAACTTCTTCACAATTAGACATTCTGTGCATAAAATGCCTTTCTTGGCTGGGGGTGGGGCTCACACTTAACCTGTCTTTGGGCTGGGGAAGGAAGGTGTTTGGGACCTAATCAGACCACCATCAGAGAGCCAGTCCAAGCTCACAAGTTCACATTGGGGGAGCCTGAGGCTCAGCTGCAAAGTAGGGTGCTCTCAGAGGGACAGAGGCTAAAGCTTCTTCATAGGGGTACTGTGAAAACAAACCTCAAAGTAGAGGGGTAAGGGGGAAGAGGAAAGTCTCAAAATATATGATGCAACTATATGAATACATCGAGAATACGGTGCTGTCAAATATGTAAGTTGAGGAATGTACAAGCAAAAGTGATGTTGTTTGTTGTTGTTGTTAGGTGCTGTTGAGTCGGTATCCAACTCATAGCGACCCTCACAGGGTTTTCAATGGCTGGCTGTTTCGGGATTGCCTTGGGAGTGGATTGCCAGGCCCTTCTCCCATTTTTGCAGTGCTGGGAATTGAACTTGGGACCTCAGAGACTGCAGTGCAGTGCTCTACCAACTGAACTAAATTCTAGCCCAAAAGTGATGTAATAGTTGCAAAATGGATACAGCAAAAGCCTTATTACTCTATATTCCCCAACATTTATAAATAAAGAAAAGAAGAAAAGAAACTTCTTGCAATAAAATGCCAAACAGATACTAAGCATTTGTTTATTCACTTACGCATGCACCTACCTAATCTCTGCCTTTGTGGAGCTGAGATTCCAGTAGGAAGAGAGAATATAAATTCACTTAATCCTCCTGAAAGTCCCATGAGGAGGTTCTATCATTATCCTCATTTTACAAATGAAGACTCAAAAGCCCTCAGCAGTGGAGTAACTTTCTTAGGGTCACACAGGCAGGAGTGGCAGCCCCAAAATCAGAACCTACACAGCATGGCCCAAATCTGGATGCTAACCCTCTACACGCATGGCCCCTCCAGGGACACGGCCAATAGCTACAGAGAGCAACAATCAGGCTAAGGCCTGTTAGGAGTGTGCATTGGTAACAGGGGTGCAGCATAAGACAGAACCTCTTACACCCCTTAAGAGAGACACAAATAGGGCATCTCACGAGCAATATCCGGCTGAGAGCTGAGTAGCCACCAGGAGAGAGTCTGAAGATTTGCTAATGGAACTTCAGAGCCATCAGGCCCAGAGTAGCCCCATAGCATAACCCGTAATGGTAAAGAAGAAGAGCTCAGCCTGCCCCGTCCACATGGCCAGTTGGAAGAGGAGCCAAGGGAAGAACCAATTCTCCTGACCATCATCCACCAGGTGTAACCATCAGATCTCCCTCCCCTACAATGGACAGGTGCTGTCCAAAAAAAAAAAAAAAAAAAAAACACACCCAAGAGAACAATGAAATCAGCCTTCCTCATTCCTGTTTGCCACAAAATTCTAGATGAGTGGGAGAGGGTTTGGAATAAATAATGCTAAAAATACATATGAATAGCATGTTTTTTTAAAAAAAGAAACATATGAGTTGTGGGCACAGCTCAGTAGTAGAATGCTTGCCTAGAATGCATAAGGCTCTGGGTTCTACTCTCAGCACCCCCTGAAATTTTTTTTTTTTTAATCAACAAATAAAATGTACAATTTGGTGAATTATAACAACACACTTAACACGTGAGGGCATGATTGTGTGAAAATATTTGGTACTGCTAAGGTGGGTGTGGCCCCACCCCTGGCCAATCAGATCATAGCCATACCTGCATGGTCCCACCCACCTGTCTAGAGCAGGTATCTCAGGGGGTGTGGGGGGGTGTGGGGTGTCACCTAGGCAGGGATAGAAGGAAGAAGGTAAAGACAGGGTTGTTGTCTACACAGAGGCAGATACCCCATCTCTGCCCTCCGTATCTGCTGTCCTCAAAACCAGTAGATATCTGCCAAAACCAGTAGATACGTGTAGGCTGTGAACCAACAGTTAACGAGAGTAATACATATTTTCGACCTTTTGCAATAAATAATGTATTCATTTGGCACTCTCTAAAATCTGTTATTGTATTTGTATTATCTATGCATGTTTGAATTATACAGTTGTTGCTATTGTTAGGTGCCGTCCAGTCGTGTCTGACTCATAGCGACCCTCATAGAGTTTTCAATGGCTGACTGTTTCCGGATTGCCTCGGGAATGGATTACCATGTTCTTCTCTCATTTTTGTGGTGCTGGGACTTGAACTCGGGACCTCAGAGACTGCAGAGCGGCGCTCTACCAACTGAGCTAAATCCCAGCCCTGAATAATATAGAGAAAGGTAAAGTATTCCAGAACACAAGGTATAGTTTGAACTCAGTAAATTTGCATTAAATCCATTTTAATACTATTTTGGTCCAATGCGGACCCATCTCCAGAGCTAAGTGGAGGGGTGGGGAGCTGTCCAGGCCCCACAGGGCAACACGAAGAGGCAATAACAACAAAAAGATGTCAAAACATCTGTGTCCATACCAGCCAGGCCGGTCAGTAGCCAGCAAACATCTATTGACTGACTGGCATGAACATTTATTATAAAAACTCACTTCTAAAGGTATTTTTGTCATGTCTTTTGGAGATCAACTTGGAGGCCTAGGTGAATTCACAGGAGAAAGCTTCACACAGTAGTGTAAGACCTGAGGCCTATATTTTCTTTTACTTTCCCAAAGAGAAAACATTGAGAATATCTAAAATAATTAAATCACAGGCTAGGAATGTTGGAAAACCATAAAACATACTTTATATAGGAAATATTCCTTTCTTTAGTTGCATGTTCTTCCTCCTTTTTATCTGTGCACTTGTGAAGCCAGAGAAATAATTATCAAAAGTACACTTTTGCCTTAAAGGTAAACATTTTTCAAAATAAAGACTGCAAATAACATGTACCTCTTCCAACCATTTAGAATTCTGGTTTCCTGTCTTAAAAACTGGATGCTGAAGCCAGGCACAGTGGTGCCCACCTGTAATCCCAGCGACTGGGGAGGTGGAGGCAGGAGGATTGCGAGTTCAAAGTTAGAGGCAGCCATGATCACTTAGCGAGACTGTCTCTAAACAAAAAATAAAAAAGGAGCTAGAGATGCAGCTCAGGACTAGAGCATTTGCCTAGCATGCACAAAGCCCTGGTTTCACCGCATAAGTACTGCAAAAAATAAAAATAAAAACAAAGCCATGCAGTGGCGCATGCCTGTAATCCCAGCGGCTCGGGAGGCAGAAGCAGGAGGATCGCAAGTTTGAGACCAGAGGCTGTCTGCATGATTTAAGAGACCCTGTCTCAAACAGTAAAAAAAATGGGCTGAGTGTGCAGCTCAGTGGTCCAGCACTTACAGGGCTAGCAAGTGTGAGGCCCTGGGTTCAACTCCTACTACCACAAAAAAAAATTAAAATCAATAAAGAAAGAAAGAAAGAAAACCAAAAACAAACTCTAGTATAAAATGAGTAATGGGTCTTACATAAATAGAAGACATGGAGCTGCTGGATTTTTTTCTATTACTTTTTTGTCAGTAATCTTATTTGATTAGTAATTTTTTAGTGTACAACTTAGTGGGTCTCATTATGACATAGTACTTGGATGGGAGACCGCCTAGGAATACCAGATACTGTAGACTTGGGAGAAGGACCTGGCTCCCACTCCCAAAAATCAATCCACCATTGAAAACCCTATGAATAGCAGAGAAGCACTGACAATAGTGTTTCGCCAGTGTACATAGGGTTGATATGAGTCAGATACCAACTCAACAGCACCTAACAACAACAACAATACATGCATTTAATTGTGCATTGCTCAACTTCACCACCCTGATTACTCTCTCATGACCCCCTCCCCAACCAGGTCCCCCTTCTGCTTGAATGTCCTGTGTTGTGTTGTGTGTATGTGTGTATGCACACACATATAAATATACACACATCTCAATTTTGCCTTAAGGGCAAAATACACAATATTTCCTCTCTTTTCTCCCATTACCCTTTCTTCATGACCCCTCATCTTTTTCTTTAATTTTTATCTTTCCCAGCATAGGCCCCTTCTACCCTCATGACACATATGTTTTAATAGTGAATATTTGTTGAAGTCTAACATGCACATATGTGATGTTTATCTTTTTGGGTCTGGCTTATTTCACTTAAAATGATGATCTCTAGTTCTATCCATTTTTTCAGCAAATGCCATAATTTTGCCCTTCTTTATGGCTGGATAAAATTCCATGGGGTCTATGTACAACAATTTCCTTATCCACTCATCTGCTGCAGGACACCTAGGTTGATTCCCTATTGGGGAATTGTGAATAATGCTGCAATACACATGGATTAGCAGGTCTCTCTATTGTATATTGACTTATATTCGTTCGGATATATACCTAGGAATGGTATATCTGGGTCATATGGCAGTTCTATTTTTGGTTTTCTGAGGACCCTCCATACTGATTTCCATAGTGGCTGCACCAGCCTGCATTCCCACCAGGAGTGTCTAAGGGTTCCTTTCTCCCTGCATCCTCGCCAGCATTTGTTGATGTCTGTCTGGTTGATGGTAGCCATTCTGACTGGAGTGAGATGGTATCTCAGTGTAGTTTTGATTTGCATTTCCCTGATGGCTAAGGATTGTTTCTTTAATATACAAAATACTAGCTATTTTTACAATTCATCTAGCTAGTTTTATAGGGTTGGGATTTAGCTCAGTTGGTAGAGCGCTGCGCTGCAGTCTCTGAGGACCCAAGTTCAATTCCCAGCACCACAAAAATGGGAGAAGGGCCTGGCAATCCACTCCCAAGGTGATCCCGAAACAATCAGCCATTGAAAACCCTATGAGGGTCGCTATGAGTCGGATAACAACTTGACGGCATCTAACAACAACAAGTTTTATGGGGCTGGGATTTAGCTCAGTTGGTAGAGCACTGCTCTGTAGTCTCTGAGGTCCCAAGTTCAATTCCCAGCACCACAAAAATGGGAGAAGGATGTGGCAATTCACTCCCAATGCAATCCTGAAACAATCAGCCACTGAAAACCCTATAAGGGTCACTATGAGTTGGAAACAACTCGACAGCACCTAACAACAGCAACAGTGGATGAATATCAATAAATATGTGTCAGATTAAATTGGAGCAGAAACTATGCATATTGATTCTGAAAAGAGGTAATAGTCATAAGCAGAGGCCCTTACCCCTCTAGACCCAAGTTGGTGACTAACAACATGGCTGAGATTTAGGTCAGTTGGTAGTACACCACTCTGCAGTCTCTGAGGTCCCGAGTTCAATTCCCAGCACTGCAAAAATGGGAGACGGACGTGGCAATCCACTTCCAAGGCAATCCTGAAACAATCAGCCATTGAAAACCCTACAAGGGTCACTATGAGTCGGATAAGACTCTATGGCACCTAACAACAACAACAACAGCTAGCTTTATGCAAAGCCTTTGCGTTTCTGACCAAGTCCAAATGCAAAAACTACCAATCTGGCAAAACCAGGTTAGGAAATTGAATTTAAGTTTTAACCTATCAAAGCCTGGCTACAACCTGTGGAAAAAGCTAGGAAACAAGATGCCACACATCACGATTCTTTGTCAATGAAGATGTGGCCAACAAGGGCAGGGACTTCCCACGTGTCTAATACCACCCCCACCACCTTCGACAGCTGCTGCGTGGAGCAGATTGATTATGCTCATTTAGAGGGTGATTACATTAGCTTAACGACTCATCTGGCTGCCACCAATGCCGCTTCTTTAACAGAAAACAAACCTGTGTGCCGCTATCTGCTGGTAATAAGGCATGGCCTCTCGGCTCTGCTTCCCGCCTCACATTGGGATAATATTTCTGGTGTCTATTTCAGATACTGGCCCAAATTGAGCAGGTGTTGGAAAATAGCATCTATTTCCAGGTTCCCTTGGTAACCCAAGTAATCTAGGCTTTGTCTAACTTACTGCCCATGAGCCAAATGCTAGAATTCTAGATGGTAACTGAGCGCAACCACCTCCTCGATGGCCCAAGTGAGAGCGAATTTGGACAAATAGCATGGACGCAGACTCCAAGAATGTTCACCCACCCTCCTGTCCATCGCAAGACCGAGCCCTGCTGCCCATCTTGTTTAGGGAACTCTAGCTTCAGCTTTGAGAAGGCTTGGTGGATGTTTCCAGAACCTTCTAGGCATTTTGGAAATACAATCACAGAGGACGCCCTCCCCCTTCTCTGCCCTTTGAGTCTCCCATCTGCCCCCTGGCTCAGTGGCTCTCTGGTCCTCAGCCAAGCTTGGTCGAATGTGCAGGCCTCAAGAGGTCTAAAGGAAGAAAGAGGGTGCCCAGTCCTAGGAGCTAGGCCCAAGTGGTCTCTGTGGCTGCTCTGAAGTAGCCAAGGAGAGGCCTCGCTCTGTCACTCAGACTGGTTAATAGCACATCAAAGGAGAACAAGCAGCCAAGGAAATGTTTCCTTGCGCTTATTTTCGAATCTGTAGTCAGCACCCCCGCATGAAGAAGCATGGCCACGGGAAGGGCCCCTTGGTGGTCCCGTGCTGTGAATTTTGTCAGCTCCCCTGCCTTACAGATCCCCGCTCGTGGACACTGCCACGGAAAGCCTCCACAGTCCACAGTCCACAGGGAAATCACGCCTGCAGCGCATCATCCCATCCCCCTTTACTTCACTCCCCAACACGTCACCAGGACTTGGGGCTGAAAGAAACATCTAGAACCAAGCAGAACAAGAGGACTCCAAGGGATGGCTTGAAAGAGACAGCTCCACAGGATTCTATGTCAGCACGCCCACACACACAATCACAGACGTGCGGCCACACGCAGAGTCACGCACAGACACGCATTCACGTATGCGGACTCCGGGAGGCGGGTGCACACGTGCGCGCTCACACGCACACACTCAGGCCACAGTTTGTCTAAACGGCCCCTACCTGTGAGCTGCAAAGAAGGGAACCTGCATCCGCCCAGGGAAGACTTGGCAAGGGGCCGTGACCCGGCCGTCAGCCTCCACCCACCTCTCTACCGGATGCCTCCGCGGGACCCGCAGGGCACAACCACACAGCACGCGCCTGTCTGTGGATGTGCGGGCGCGGGTGCCGGCAAGGGCAGCCAAGAGAAGACGCAGCTGTGCTTTCAATCCTCCAGCTTCCTGTCCAGAGCCATCCAGGGCTCGTGCACAGGCCCCGTCTTGCCCGAGAAGGAGTCCCTCTGTGCACTACGTTACCTGTTGGGGTAGGTGACGTTACAGGGCACTTTGCCTGTGTAGTTCTCATTCAGCCAGCGATTCGCCAGCGCTTGCTGAATATTGGGCCTCTTCACAGGGTCCGGTTCCAGGAGAGAACGCAGGAAGCTGATGGCTCCTGGAAGATATAGGGCAAGGAGGACACCTCTGTTATAGGCTGAACCCAGGCGCAGACACTGCAGACGCACGCAGGGTGCCCCGCCACCTCACCTGCGCCTCCTGAGCCTTTGCTATGGTGCTCTACACTCTTGGTCTCTGGACAGGGCTTTGATTCAATGAGTCAGACAGTCAGACAGCACGGGTTTAGCCTCACCTCCCTTCAGACAGGTGGAGCTTCAGGTCCCATTTCCTTCTCCCTCTTTTTTTTTTTTTTTGCAGTACTGGGGGTTGAACCCAGGGCCTCATGCTTGCATGCTTTGCAAGTGCTGGACCACTGAGCTGCACCCCCAGCCCATTTTTTTACTTTTTTTGAGACAGGATCTAGTTAAATCATGCAGACTGCCTCTGGTCTTAAATCTGCAATCCTCCTGCCTCAGCCTCCCCAGACACTGGGATTACAGGTGTGTGCCATGGCGCCTGGCCTTTCCTTCTTCCTCTTTTTTAAAATCAAGGTGTGCTGTGGTTTGAATCCAGGATGACCTCCTATGGTCACGTGCTTGGATGTTTGGTCCCCAAGTGGTGGTGCTGTCCTGGAAGGCTCTGGAACTTTGGGAGCTGGGACCTAGGTTGGTGGAGGTAAGTCCCCCTAAGGGGCCAGCCTTTGGAGATTATACCCAGACCTCCAGTTCCAAGGAGCTCTCTGCTCCCGATTGCCATGACGTAAGGACATCCCCTGCCACAGGCCATGCACCCCACCCTGCCTCTGTGGACTGAAATCTTCTAAAGCATGGCCCCCACAAATCACTCCTCCCATAACTTCATTTCTGTCAGGTATTTTGCCACCGCAACACACAAGGTGATTGACACAAGGTTCCACAAGTCCAAAGAGTTGAAGGTGTCTGGCCAAGCGCTGCAGCTAGAACACGGAAGAGCAAGAATCAGTTGGGTCTCCTCGGCCATGTCCCACCCAACACAACCTGTGGTCTTTTCTTATTGCTTAGAAGGGAGCCAAGGAGGAGTACCATTTACACCCTTGAAACATGAGATCATGGAAGCGACGACAACAAAAATGCCTGCTGTCAAGGTGGGTGGCTCGTTCAAATTAGACCCTCAAACCTGGCCCTTACCATGGGACACCCTGTCTCGGAAGGCAAAGGAGGTTCTTTCTGGTCCTTTCTTTTGAAGTCATTCTCTATTGCTGCCCACTTCTTCCCCAAATTCTGCGAGTGGATAATGGGGCACCCAGACTGGACAGAGGTCATGCCCACATGGGCAAGCCCATCAGGCTGACCTGACCCTGGAGACCACACGTGTTCCTTCAGGTATTAACTCTATAACGGTGACCCAAATCTCAACATCCTAGAGTGTGTACAAAGTCCTGGCCAGCCCCACACTACCAACTCCCGACGACATGGTGGGCGCCCTCCTTTTGTGCCATCCTCCCAAATGAAGGGGCTGCTTGGGCAGAGTACAGGCCAGTCAAGTACATCCTTATCTTTCAGCCTGAAGAGTTCGTGCAGTGAAATCAATCACCCTGCGCATGCTGTGTAAGGAAGGATAAGAGAAACCTCCAAAGAACTATAAAGTCCCGACAACCTCTTTTCCTTCCACCCTAGACAAAACTCATTTTTTAAAAAAGGACCCTGGATCTTTTTTCATTAAATGAACATTTACCAAACACCTGCTACCTACTCAAGCACTGGAGACAGGAAGCCAGTTCATCCGGAAGCAGAATATTTGCACCCTTTAAGATTATAACAGGGGACATAATTGTATTACACATTCAAATATGCACAGGAAGGTCACACACTACAGAACTGCTCGGCGTGAGAACAGGCAGCAGGTCCTTGGGGTTCCTTCAAAAGGAAGATGATCTATTTTGTGTTCTGGGATCATAACACTTTCTTACTCTATATTCCTTATTTCACAGAACATCATTCTAATGCCTTGCAATGTTAAACGATTCTTTTATGTAGCTTTGTACATGATATCCAGTTTCCAACATACCAAATACCCTGTCATAAGTCCTGGAAAATAACCTTCATTTGCTTTGACCCCCAGTTTTTCCATCCTGTTTTCCAAAGCTGCTTTGCAGTTTTCTACGAGAATCTAGCTTTGCAAAGGAAGTCATAAAGAGCCTCACTCTTCTGGGCCTTCTGTGAACACATTTTCTGCAGGGTGCAAATGAGGCCGTCCAAAGAGGAGTTGTGAAGTCAGAATCAACTCCAGAGAAACAACTCTTGCTAAGTCATTCCCCTCCCTGTATCTCCTCCAGGGAGGGTCTCCATGCAGCTGATGAGGTCACAGAAGGTCATCTCCCTTTAAGAATGTAGTGGGTGGAAATCTACAGACAGATGCCTTAACTGTCATGAGATACATTTAATGCTATAAGTTTATAGACGAGTCTCCAAATAAAACTTTCCTAAAATCTTCAATGGTCTGCAAAGTAAAAAGAACTCCCAAAGAAGAGGTTGCTGAGTTTGGACCCTCTGTCACCCTTGGACCCTTGGACCCCCGCCCCCCTTCACTGCGAGAGTCACTTGGATCTTACCTAGGGGCATCTACTATTCAAAGAAAACAGGAATCAAGCAGGGAAGGTTGCTGAGTTAAGGTGCTTTCTGAGACATCGCTGTCGTTCCCTTTAAAGGACCTGAACAACCTGCCAGGCCAGGTGTTTCTGCAATGTGATTAACCACAAGAGCTAAGGATAAACTGGATGTGCATTTCTGTTCTATTTTCACAACCACGTGCTCTGCGTCCTCGCAGACTGCTGATGAGCACAAGTAATTTTAGTTCAAGTCTCTGCTGACGAATTCTGTTTCTTTGGACGTCACCAGCGTTGCATCACTTCCCTGAAAGAACTTTGAGAACATCCTTGGAGTTTGTGAAGTTCATGTCAGGGCCTGGAAAATCTCTGTCTCTGCGGTAAATGGGACTAAAACATCCTCCACTGTCACTAAAAGCCATGCCTAGCATGGCCCCATGTCACCCTCCAGTCCTCCACTCAGGCCTGGAGAGTCGGGGTGAACCCCATGGGTTGCTCCATCACCCTCAACATAACACGAGGTACCCAGCTGTGTGGTGCAAACCCCTTTTCCTTCACAAGCCATCGACCTTCCCAAGTCTCGTGTGAGTAGCAGACACTGTGCCAAAGGCAAAGGTTGCAAGCAACAACAGATGAGGCTATCTGACTTTCCATGTTAGTATCGCCCATTAGATGCAGGCAGAGGCCCATTCCCTCCAAAGGCAGCTTCCTCATCACCTCTCAACTAAAGAATTTTTTGATCGCTGACCGGTAAGCCTTCTTATTTTAACCAGCTCTAATATGAACAATGGGGCTGGGATTTAGCTCAGTTGGCAGAGCGCTGCGCTGCAGTCTCTGATGTCCCAAGTTCAATTCCCAGCACCGCAAAAATGGGAGAAGGACCTGGCAATCCACTCCTAGGGCAATCCCGAAACAGTCTGCCATTGAAAACCCTATGAGGGTCGCTATGAGTCAGATACCAGCTTGACGGCACCTAACAACAACAACAACAACAATATGAACAATATGCCTCAGCCGTAGCCCTGTGGCATCCAATCCTATTAGATCTTGGAAGCTAAGCAGGGTGGGGCCTGGTTAGTACTTGAATGGGAGACCACCTGGGAACACCAGGTGCTGTAGGCTTGGGAGAAGGACCTGGCAACCCACTCCCAAAACCCAATCTGCCATTGAAATCCCTATGAACAGCAGGGAAGCACTGACAACAGTGTTTCGCCTGTTGTACACAGGGTCACTATGAGTTGGATACCGACTTGACAGCACCTAACAACAACAACAACAATAGGAACACAGGGGCTGGGATTTAGCTCAGTAGGTAGAGCACTGCTCTGCAGTCTCTAAGGTCCTGAATTTGATTCCCAGCACTGCAAAAATGGGAGAAGGATGTGGCAATCCACTCCCAAAGCAATCCCAGAATAATCAGCCTACAGCCATAGCCCTGTGGCATCCGATCTTATCAGATCTCAGAAGCTAAGCAGGGTCAGGCCTAGTTAGTCCTTGGATGGGAGACCACCTGGGAACACCAGGTGCTGTAGGCTTGGGAGACGGACCCGGCAACCCACTCCCAAAAAAATCAATCTGCCATTGAAAACCCTATAAACAGCAAGGAAGCACTGACAAAGTGTTTTGCCTGTTGTACATAGGGCCGCCATGAGTCGAGTTGGTACATAACAACAACAACAACAACAATACTAACAACTTTTGGTAGTGGTTGTTAAGACTGGGGATACTGAACCCAAGGCCTGTGCATGCTGGGCAAATGCTCTACCACTGAGCTGTACCTCCAGCCCCTTTGTATTTTTAAATTTGGACATAGGGTCTTGCTATATTGCACAGGCTGCCTCTGGCTTTGAACTCTTGCCTCCACCTCCAGAGTCTCTGGGATTACAAGCATGCACCACTGCATCCAGCCCTAACACTTCTTCAGCCTCGTGTCGATGAATTCCTGGCACAAAACCCTCTTAATTGGAAGGGACCCTTTGGAATGTATTAGAAATGCTGTCGTTGCAGTGTGGTGATGAAAGAGTAAACTGCTGGCGACATCTCTAAGCTGAGAAAGGCGTTCACTACTCTGTGATATGCAAGTGCCAACTTGCAGAAGAGGAAATCGTCGAGAAGAGAAAATTGGAAAGGCCTCAATGCTCAAATTCCCCAACTGCGTGATAGGAACAAGGGGCAATTCTTTGGGAGCATGCTTCACAAAAACAATAATGCTGTATTTTTTTTTTCCAACTTGAATTTGCTAAAATGTCTTTCAACTTGATCTAAAAGAGTACTAGAATATAATAGATGCGATCACTATAAATAGGGATGACAAAATCAAAAAAGGAATAAAGATCGAGATGCAGTGAAAGTGGTGTATTTTCCATTTGGGATGATGTTATTCAAAACACAAGGACTTCAAGATAACAGATGACACTCTCAAGGCAGGGGGGTTAGGGAGCATCTCCTCCTGGGTAAGATTAAGACAGGGAGAGAAGTAGCAGAGGAGAGTAGGAAAATCCAGGTTTTTAGTCAAGCGGACTTAATCCTGCTGAGACTCAGTTTCTTCATTGTTAAACTAGAATAACAGTGTGTACCTTGCATGGTTGAGTGAAAACAAGGTAACACAAGAAATACCTACAAGCGGTCTTTCAACAAAATAACAGCGTGTTGGTTCCTGGTAAGCTGTCATTTCTGCATGTTAAGCAGACGATATCATAAGAAAACATGAGGGTGGACCAGGCTGTGTGGAAGGGAGAGGAGAGACACTTGGTGGGGTGTAGAGGGCTAGAACAACAGGGAGTGGTCAGAAGGGCAGCAGCTGATCCCCAACCCTGAAATTGCTCTATCTATTTACAAGATGCTACCCTGGCTACCTTGCTGGGATTTAGCTCAGTTGGTAGAGCGCTAATCTGCAGTCTCTGAGGTCCTGAGTTCCATTCCCAGCACCGCAAAATGGGAGAAGGTCATGTCAACCCACTCCTAAGGCAATCCTGAAACAATCTGCCATTGAAAACCCTGTGAAGGTCCCTATGAGTCGGACTCGACTTGACGGCACCTAACAACAACAACAAACCTGGTTACCTTAGCAGCTGGTACAGAATTCCGGACCCTCCTGCATTGGGTTGGGCCAATTCTTACAGGGCCTCTTCCCAGGCCACACACACACACACACACACACACACACACACACACACACACACACACTGTCACACCCTAGTCAGCAGGACAGATTCCCTGAGCATCGATCTTAAGCACACACTACACTTGAGAGTTAGGCTGGGATTTAGCTCAGTTGGTAGAGCGCTGCGCTGCAGTCTCTGAGGCCCTAAGTTCAATTCCCAGCACCACAAAAATGGGAGAAGGGCCTGGCAATCCACTCCCAAGGCAATCCTGAAACAGTCAGCCATTGAAAACTCTATGAGGGTCGCTATGAGTCAGATACCGACTCGAGGGCACCTAACAACAACAACAACAACACTTGAGAGTTGGCAACAACAGGATTAAAGCTCCAGTCGAGGGGAGATATTTACATACCCCAATAGTGAAAGAGGAGGTGATGGGGTACCAGATACCTTCGCTGGAAAGTCAGATCTAGAAACGCAATTCTTTCTCGACAAGTCAAAACAAAAATAGGAATGTGAAGATTTTAACAAGCACACGCAGAGTGCAAGGTCAAAGTCGAAGCTCTGTGCTCAAAGCAGGAACTATATGAAGTCAGGCACCAACTCCAGCACTGCTGAAATTGCTTGGAACATTTAAAAAACTTCTTCTTTGCAACCCCCTTTGGACTACTTTTTTTAAAATTAATACGTTAAGGCATACATGTTTTACATCTCCAAGGGTAAATTTAATTTTCCCAATCGAGAAACACTTAAGAGCCCAACCTGCTAAGGCTGGGTAAAATTATTGGGAGTAAAAATAAGGTTTGGGTCTCAAGTAAGGAAACTGATTTTCTGCTATTATTAAATTACCTACCTCTGTCTGGCTGTACAACCCAGGCCCTTGGTAAATGCAGGCTGAACTGCCTGCTCCTTCTGCCACAGCCTGTGTGTGGTTCTTGCTAATGTCGTTCACAAATTATCTCGGGCTTTCTACCTTCATTACCCATGGTAGAGTTGCACCACCCCATCCCTATTACTTGAATGAAGCCATCTGCCATGCTTTAGAAAGCTAGGAAGCATAAGTAGAAGGGGTATGTGGGGATTTCATTGCTGGTGAGAGACCACTTTCTCTTTCTCTCTCTCTCTTTCCTTCCTTCTCTTTCTCTCTTTCCTTCCTTCTCTCTGCATGGATGGTCAATGTTGGAAATGGTGGCTTTTCTAATAGCCTGGGGCCCCAGGTTATGCAGGATGCTTTAATCGTTGATCCAGCTCTCAATCTATATACAACATGGGTGAGAAGCAAGCCTTTGCGGTCTTAAGTCCCTAAGAATTGGGGGCTGATTGTTACTGCAGCTCAACTCAGCCTATTCTGACTCATACAATGAGAAGGCAGCAGATCAGCAGTTCTCTAGCTCCTCAAGGCCTCCATGGGATTCAAAGTGAGCACAACTTGCCTTTTCTATCAATGAGGCTATCAATATCCTCCTACTGTTCCATGTTATGGGTCATTCAGGACAAAGCAGCCTCTGACCCATGACAGATACTTGAAAATCACTGTAAGAAGGGGCAATATCTATGACTATATAATGCTGCTACAAATAGAATTTGCCAGCGGGAATACAAAATGGTATGGCCACTCTAAACGAGTGTGGTAGCTTTCTACAAAACCACGTATGTGGTTACTATCTGACCCAGCAATTTCACTCTTAGGCATTTATCTCAGAGAAATGAAACCACCTGTATATGAACATTCACTGTAATATTATTCATAGTGGGCCCAAACTGAAAAAAAGAAATATTGGCCCTTCAATGGGTGAGTGGCTAAATAAACTGTGGTATATCTATACCAGGGAATACTACTCAGCAATAAAAAGAGACAAAATCCCAATGTATGCAATAACTTGGATGAATCTCAGGAAATTATGGTAAGGACAACAAGCCACTTATGTTGTGTTTTTCATCTCTCTAAGATAGTCGCTTCAAAAATGCTATAGAGATGGAAAACAGGATCATAGTCAGCAGGGGTTCGGGAGAGAGGAAGGAAGGGAAGTGGCTATGGCTATAGAGAGACACCCCAAGGGATCCTTGTGACGAAAGTGTACCTTGACCATGGTGGCTATTACATGAATCCACACATGGCAAAACTGCACAGAACTAAATACCAACACACACATGGATTTTATCAGTGGTAATTTCCCAATAGTTATATATAGTTATGAGTCCTGGGATTTAGCTCAGTTGGTAGAGTGCCACTCTCCAGTCTCTGTGGTCCTGAGTTTGATTCCAAGCACTGCTAATATGGGAGAAGGACATGGCAATCTACTCCCATGGCAATCCCGAAATAATCAGCCATTGAAAACCCTACAAGGGTCACTATGAGTTGGACACAACTCGACGGCACCTCACAACAACAACAACATATACAGTTATATATTACTGTTGGGGAAAACTGGGTGAAGGATCTATGGATCTCTCCATGACATTTCTTATAGCTGTGTGTGAATATACAAATATGTCACAACGAAAATTTTTTTAAAAACAAAAAATCATATTTGTTAAAAAAAACTATGTTTCCCTTCTATCCCTTCATTCTGGTTCATTTTATTTTATTTTATTCAGAGCACTTATCCTATCAACTATCTAACATGTTTATTTATCCGCGTATTTTTTGCCTCTCCCATCAGTATACAAGCTCTGTAAAAGTGGAGCTTGTATCTGCCTTGTTGCTGTCTTCCTGGCACCTAGAATATGCCCAGCACATGATTCGCTGTTCACAGACTAAGTGAATGGATGTGAAGCGTGGGATGAATGACGAAGCACTCCTCAAAGTGCTCTGCAGCACCTTCGACATTTCTGAGCACTCTAAGACCGAACTATCACAATCCCTTCAACATTTTGCACACTTCCTAACTCCAAGAGTTACAGTTCTCAGGGCAGAAATATTTCTTTTATAAGACAGAACTGTCACTTAGCTTCCCAAGGACACAATGCCTCCCTTGCTTTCAGGCTCCAGAGAGTCTACCACCCCTCACAAAAGTGAAAGTATGGCCAGAATTAGATAATTACATGCAAGAACTCATTTTGGCTTGGATTTCACTGCCAAGCATACGCTCAGGGTCAGCTTCATGAATGCCTTATAAACCCAAGGGAAAAATAGCTAATAGTGGTAAAATAAAATTTTATACATATATATATATATATATACACATATATACACACATATACACACATGAAATTATATGTACACATATATACATGTATGCACATGTGTATATGTACATATATGTACACATATGTGTATACATGATACATATACATGCATATGCACACATGTGTATGTATATATTTACATTTTTTAAAACTCACTGGGTATCCTAGGCTGGCCTCGAACTCAGCAATCTTCCTGCCCCAATCTCCCGAGTGCTTAGGATTACAAGTGTGCACCACTCAACTCTTGGCTTTAAAATTCTACATTTTGAGCCGGGCGCCATGGTGCATGCCTGTAATCTTAGTGACTTGGGAGGCAGAGGCAGGAGGATCGCAAGTTTGAGACCGGAGGCAGTCTGCACAATCTAGCGAGACCCTGTCTCAAAAACTAAAAAAATGGCTGGGAGTGCAGCTCAGTGGTATAGCACTTGCAAAGCAGGCAAGGGCAAGGCCTTGGGTTCCACCCCCACTATGGCAAAAATAAATAAATAAATATATGTATAAATAAATAAATTGAAATGCTACATTTTAATCATATATCTTAAGTTGAAGTTAAATTACCTTTCTATGGTCAAATCTACCTCTAAGTTTATTCTAAGAGGCCAATGAAATAGTCATCAGAGCTGAGCTTATTAGGCCAAGAACTTGATGTGAATTGTGAACCAAAGAAAAGATCAAATTCTACTAATTTACTGGACCTGAAACCAAACCTTCATACAAACTGTTTACTGAAATGTAAACCCACTGAAGTTTGAGAGCACTTCTCAAACACACCTGATGATTTAGTCTAATGAAGCAACCAAACCTACATACATTTAAAAGCTTTTGAATAGGCTCAGAAACTCAAATAACAAAACAAATGCCAGCCCCAACCTGAATGAAACTAGTATTTCTTTACAGCGACTTGTCTAAAGAAAACAGAATAGAATAGTGATTATAAACCCTCTTTTCTAAGGCAACATTATAACATGGGGAGTTTTAAAACGAGTAAGGCTGCAATTATTTTTTAAAGTGGAGAACAGAAGGTCCTTCGGATATGTGCGGCTTTATTCGTTTTGTTTTGTTTTGTTTTTGCTTTTGTTTTTTTAATGCCAAAGGAGGAAGTTAGGACTTTGGAATTACAGCAGAAAAATAAAGCCATAGGTGAAAGGAATGGAGTGCTGATTAGATAGGTGGGAACCCAACCACCTCTTCCAATTTGTTGTTGTTAGGTACCCTCGAGTCGGTACCCAACTCATAGCGACCCTCATAGGGTTTTCAATGGCTGACTGTTTCGGGATTGCCTTGGGAGTGGATTACCAGGTCCTTCTCCCATTTTTACGGTGCTGGGGATTGAACTTGTGACCTCAGAGACTGCAGCGATGCGCTCTACCAACTGAGCTAAATCCCAGCCCTCTTCCAATTTAACTTTAACAATAAGAAGAAACTTGTAATCAGGGGACAGTCATGGCAGCATCGTTGCACACAGAATACTGCTTCGTAAGGGGACCCAAACTGGTCAGTGCAAAGGCCCTGCCACCCTGAGTCCTGAGCAGGAGGTGCATTACCTGTGGAGAGCTGGGCGGGGAGGGGGTTCATTTCTTTGTCCACCATCTTCTGGTACAAAGCCCTCAGGCTGAAAGGCTCCACTGTGAAAGGCAGCGTCCCGGTCAACATGGCATACATGTTCACGCCTCTGAAAAGACAGACAGCAGAGCATGAGACCAGAATGACCCCCTAGGGTGCGAGGCACAGAGACGACCCTGGCTTCCCCTGAGTTTCCAGTGCGGTTGATTTCCTGCCGACCTTGCCAGGCCTATTTCCAAGGCATCTTTCTCCAACTCTCAGCATCACACTGAGGCAGTGACCTTGCAAGGCTGGCTCAGGGCACTGATTGTGAAGACTTAACAAGAGACTCAAAGATAAGAGTAGAAAGAGTTTCCAGGGTAACTGCCAAAGGAGGGGAAACCCTCTCCTCTGGAATTGTGTAGATTGAGGATCCTTAACAGAAAATCCAAAATGCTCCAAATTCTGAGACGTGTTGAGAACCAACATGATGTCCCATGTGGGAGGTGTTACCTCTGACTTCAGGAGACAGGTTACAGTCAAAACACAGGCACACCAAAAGTACTGCAGAAAGTTACCCTCAGGCTATGTGTATCACGTCTCTGAAACATCAACCAATTCTGTGATTCCACATAGGTCTCGTCCCCAAGACATCTCATTATGTACGTACAAATATTCCAAAATCTGAAAAAATATCCCAAATCTGAAATAATCCTGGTCCCAAGTATTTTGGAGAAGTGATGCTAACCTGTAGTGAGAAGAAGTCAACAGCAAGGAAATTCCAGATCAAATTATCTGAAAAATGTCTGGGGGATGTGAGGAACATGAGGTCAGAGTGATTGTGCCATTATGTGGTTTTCAGATGTGGTTTATAACTAGAATCTGGAAGAGGCCAGATCAAAACACGCAGGGCAAGACCCATCTGGGAGAACCGGTCCCAGGATAATGGGCCCACCAGGTTACCACACAGCTCTTTGAAATGAAAGCCTCACACCAAAAGCCAGTCTTTTGCTCTTCTCTTGAATTTGCTTTGGCTTGTCACAAGCAAAATTCCTTCCCACTCTTATTTCACATTTTATTATGTATTATAAGACTCTGCCACTGGGTCCTGGCTCGGTATCTCAGCTGTGGTTACGATACCTTCTGAGTGCTTATAACCAACGCCAATCTAAAGAACAGCAAAGTCTTCTTGGAGGATTTTATTTTCTTGATGTGCAAACCTAATATGATTTTGATGAGATTTCCTGATGCAGATGAAATGCCTGCTTGCCAAGAGGTCTCCACTGTTCAAAAGCACCCAGGGGACTATGGTTTAAACACAGGCAATAGGATTTCCAGTCAAAACAAATCCAGTGAGACTGATTGAAATTAAGACCCTTGAGGCCTAATTCTACTTAGGCGCCTCTGGATTACAGCATTCCAGATAATGACAGGTACTGGAGCCCACGGTCTCCAGTTTAAATCATTCTCAAATTTCAGACATATGCTAAGGTCCATTTCCCAAGCTAAACTTACAGTGGAGTGAGGGAGGCAGATACACAAACATTCATTCCACAGATTCTTGCTAGATGCCTCTCTGCCCCACATATGGTTATAGATGCCACGCACCTGGGCCAGAAAAGGTCGCCATCTTGGATTTAGAATTGGGGAGAAACAGACAATAAACAAGTAAATAAACACAATCCATTCAAGTGGTAATGAGTACTAAGGGAATAAGAAAATGCTGAATTGCCCTGCTTTTGATCACAAGGAGTTCAATCAAGGGAGATAAAGGACTTATAAATATGGAGAGGGGTAGGCCTCTCAGATAGTGAGTATTATGTGTACGAGGTTAAATATCTTCGGCTAGCTAGAGATGAGTGCTAACTAGAGACGAAGATGGGGAGATAAACTGCATAAACAAAGAAAGAGAGGCAAGAATAAATGAAGTATACACAGCTATTCAGGATAGTATTCTCAGTGGATGCTTCGTGAGATGCATTCCCCAGGACGTGAATAGATGTGAAGTGATGGAGTATAGTGGAAAGAGAAGGCAAATGGACCACAGAGCCATTTGAAGGGGACACACCAAGTTCCAAACATGGAAGGCTGCACTCACAGTGGTGACAGAGGTAGAATGAAAGAAGTTGAGAGAGGCAGTTTCAGGGTAGTGGGAAGGAGTATTAGGAGTGGTGTCGCTATGAGTCGGATACTGACTCAACAGCACCTAACAACAACAAAACATGTTTGAGACCCTACTGTGTGATGCTGCATTCTAGATATGTTTGACATCAAACCAAACATCGTTGCTTTAGAGGATTTTTGGAAATTGATAAGAAAAGCTGGGACAGCCTCAAAATTGCAAAATTTCTACATATCAAGATGGCCTGGGCACTGGTTTAACAGATGGAAACTCTGCGGCACATCCCATAAAGTTACTGGGGACAACTGAACAGACTCTGAGATGTGCTGTGGCCAACCTACCCTACTCTGGGCAACTCTGCATGAGGAAGGGCTTGCCAATACTGGATCACAGCCTATATCTTTTATGTATTGGTTCTAGAACGAGACTGGGTGTTTTTCCATGGTCAGAACTTTGCGTATTTGAAAACTGGAATCAGGACCTCCTCACCCCAGGCCCTAGGCCTGTGCTTCATGTCACATGGTCTGAGGTCCCCTCAACAGCCTGGCTCTCTGTCCTGAATACACACCAGCTGGTCCATGTAGTTAAAGTTTTAAGGGCTTCATGCAATATAACCAGGACCTAATATTACAACAGAATTTGAGTGAATTGAGCTTAAGAGGGGGAACAAATGGTTCTACCTCTGCTCATTTCTGTGTGCTTTGCCTTTCCTTTATCATTCATAGATAAAGCTGAAAAGCCCAGTTCTTATGCGACATCATTTCTTCCCCACAGAGAAGCATTTTGTGATACCTCCGTATGTGCAGTGCTTGTCAGATTGAGGTACATGGACACATTCTCTGGGGTTCAGCAGCTCAAATTTTGATATTCTTGTAAGTGATGTAAAATTGTATACAAACAGTGGGGCATGGTGACACATGCCTGTAATCCCAGCCCTCAGGAGACTAAGGTGGGAGAATCAATGTGAGTTGAAAGCCCGCCTGGCCTCTACAGTGAGTTCCAGGACAGCCTGAGCTACACAGCAAAGCCCTATCTCAAAATAAAAGAGTGTGTGTGTGTGTGTGTGTGTGTGTGTGTGTGTGTGTGTATAAAAATAATATGTTGTTGTTGTTAGGTACCATTGATTCGGGTCCAACTCATAGCGACCTAAGTACAACAGAACAAAACACTCCCCAAAACTGTTCCATGTCTGGCACTTTGTCAGTGCATCTCTGCTATTCATAGGGTTTTCAATGGCTGATTGTTTCAGGAGTGGGTTGCAACATCCTTCTCCCATTTTTGCGGTGCTGGGTATAGAACTTGGGTCCTCAGAGAGTACAGAGCAGCACTCTACTAACTGAGCTAAACCCCAGCCCCAAACCTACATTAATAGTCAGATAATCCTAGGGGATTTTAAAAGGGAAATCAGATTGGGCATCTTAATTCCTCTCCCCTAGCGTTTTCATACGTGTTTAATATCTGGATGAAGAGAAATGTAGTCCCTTTGACATTCCGCAAGTATGTGAGAATACCAAAGGGAAAATGTGGAATGCAGTTTATAAACCTCTGTAATCCAACAGACTTAGGAAGAGTTTCAAAACATGTTCAGAATTTCCTCCTGGGGTCTCCTGAAATATAGCCCAGGGGTTTCCCAGGTTCTCTGTGGCAGGCATGAGACCCCTACAAATCAAAGACAGTTTTAAAGAAAGACAGAGATTAAAGACAGGGATGCAAGGAAGCATGGAGCCAATATTCCTGGTGTTCTTACAAGCAGCAAGAGGTAAGAGTGAGTCATTGTTGGGTAGAAGAAAACCTAAAGGACAATGGGGAAAACTCCGATGTTAAAAGAAAAAAACAAAAAAACAAAAACCAGAGTGACGCTGAGGTACAGCTGGAAGAAGGAATTGGCCCCCGAAAGTAAAAATGTGGAATCTTTGGAATTAGGTCAGCGGACAAATGGTGGGCCTGGCATTTAGTCTGATACACAAAAATAGTCCCTGGAGAAGAAGCTGGGGTATCACCTGCCATCCCAGGGAGGACAGACAGAGAGTTGCTGCTCCCTGGAGAGGCTGCCAGAAACCTTACCAACAGGCAAGGGGCAAAGTGGCTGACAGCGTTACGCTGGCAGGTAGAAGATGAGATCACTTGTCCTCACAGGGCACATGGCAGGGACCGCAGCAGCCACACGAATTACATCAGGGCACAGCCGGGAGAACCCTGGGGGCTGCGCTTTCCTTCCGCGTGATTCTTCAAGAAAGTAATTGCCTTGGAAAAGTGAAAATAACTCGCCACTGGAAAGCAGTATCCTTTCATCTTTCAGTATCAAATTTCAGTAATCCAACTTCCAATTTAAGGTGGCAAAAGTAGAACAGGCACAGATCTAGCCATTTAAAAAACCTCAATCTTCAACTCTCCTTTAAATGGCTTGTGTTTGGCAAGAAATTGTTTTCTTGTGGATTTCAAGACATTTGTTCTTTTTCCTTCCCTCCTTCCCCTGATCTATCTGAAGTGCACATCCTAGCTATCAAAAAAAAAAAATAGCCTTGGATTTTATAACTTAAAAATCTCAGAAACAGAAGGAAGCTTCTTTTTTATTTTATGTTATTTTATTTTTATTTTATTTTTATTTTTTGCAGGATGGGGGTTGAACCCAGGGATTCACATATGCTAGGCACGCACTTTTCCACTGAGCTGCACCTCCAGCCTCCTTTTTCATTTATTTTTTATTTTGAGACAGGGTTTTATTAAGTTGCATAGGCTGTCTCTGGCCTCAAACTCACAATCCTCCTCCCTCAGCCTCCCAAGTGACTGGGATTACAGGCATGCACCATGGCACATGGCTAGAAGCTTCAGTTTTTAAAAAGCCAAAACCCCTGAGCTTCCCAAAAGGAACTCGTTCCCTCTCTGTCCATCTCTTGCTGCCAATTCTTCATTATGGGGGTCTGAATGGAGAGAAAATCCTTCTGTGGCTGACCCTTCCCAGTAGCTAATGGTGTCTGATAACACATTTACAAAACACTGAGGCCTGGAACAAATGCTCTCACTATTCCTCCTAAACACCTAGTTCTATACAAAGACAGGGCTGGAACCAAGATGGCACCTCTCAGCCAACTGGTCTACCCAAAGACGCCAGGGGATAGTGATTTTTTATTCCCCATTCAGTGAAACAGATTCACTGAGTTAGGAAGGTGGCCTGGGTATGTTGCACATGACCCTCCATTAGGCATCTACTCTACCCACATAATGCCTCACCCCTCCCAGGGGCCACCATGAGGGCAAAGAGCCACTCTAGTGGAAAAAAAAAAAACGTTGCATCCTCAATCATTTGGGGACAGAATTCTCAATGTCCTTTTTCCTTACCCTCAGGACTCACTGAAGTTCTCAAATAAGCATTGTACTATTCTGAAAATAAAGTGAATTTGAATTCTTTTCAATTAAAAAGGACATCTGAATTAAAGGTTCTTAAAATCAGCATATTTACCATTCTGAGGAACAGTCAATGAACAAGAATAAAGGTTTGACACACCGGAATGAACATTTTGGTTTTGTGTCTAAAATCTCAAAGTTTATTGGATATCTGTATGTCTATTTCTATTTTTATATGTTCATATACGAGCTGGGATTTAGCTCAGTTGGTAGAGCGCTGCGCTGCAGTCTCTGAGGCCCTGAGTTCAATTCCCAGCACCTCAAAAAATGGGAGAAGGACCTGGCAATCCACTCCCAAGACAAACCCGAAACAGTCTGCCATTGAAAACCCTATGAAGGTCGCTATGACTCGTATACCGACTCGACGGCAACTAACAACAACAACAACATACTTCAGTCATCTGAGATAAAGGAAAAAAGTAGATGATTTTAAGGATTTTTTTAATCATCCTGAAAATGACCATGGAAAATAATGGAAAACTCCCAAGACGCCATTTCCATTGGTAAGTTTTGCTTTACTGGAGAAGCGTTCCAGGGACCCTCTTTCTAGAACAGAGCTTCTCAAAGTTTCCTTGCATGATCAGCTGGGTTTCTTCTTAAGCCGTCTCAGCTGAGAAATTTGAGAGCAAGTCCCCATCATCCTCTGGGTCTACAACCTCTGGGGAATGGAGTTTGCTTTTGATTTTGGAAGTGAATTCTTCTTCATGTTGTTGCTTCAGAGCAATAAAAAGACATTTTATAAGAACAATGCTTAACCTAGGGAGAAAATTTTTTTCCATTCTCACTCTGGTCTTCAGCAGCCTTTTAAATGAAATTTTCTTTGGGTTTTCCATTTCCAGTTCTGCCAGCAAAGCTATGGGCATCAAACAGAAACCTAACCCGTATCTCTGACACAATACTCCAAAGCAGGGGAAAAGTCATCTCTTAAAGAAGGCTCTGACGTTTTATGTTTAGCTCAGTTGGTAGAGCACCGCTTCACACTCTTCTGAGAACCCAGGTTCATTCAATCTCCAGCACTGCAAAAACGAGAGAAGGACATGGCAGCCCACTCCCAAAACAATCCTGAAACAATCAGCCACTGAAAACCCTATGAGGGTCACTATGAGTCGGACCTGACATGACAGCTCCTACCAACAACAGGAGCAAGGGTAATCAGATGTCCCACTCCTTCTGGCCTTTGCATGTGCTATACCTCTGCTTGGAAAGTTTCTCCATCTCTTCTCCACCTGGCCAGCTCCAATCAACTCTCAGGAACAGATGAAGCACCTCTTGATTCAATCCAGCTGTGTTACTATATTTGCCTCCTCCAGTCCCCTGACACACTTTATGTTTAGAGATTTGCAGATAAGTAGGTGCCTTAGTTCAGGCTATGCTATGGTTTGGATAAGTGTCCTTTAAAGGGCCATGTACTAAATGCTTACTATTATTAGTAAGAGTGGAACTTTTAGAAGATGGGGCCTTGTGGAAGGCCCTTAGGTCACTGGGGTTATGCCCTTGAAGGGGACTGTGGGTCCCCAGCCCCTTCTTCTCTTTCCCTTTTCTCCCTGCCTTGTGATGTGAGCAGTTTTGGTCTGCATTGCCTCATCACAGGGCCAAACCAACGGGGACAACTGATCATGGACTGGAACCTCCAAAAGTGTGAGACCAACAAAATAATCCTTTTTTCTTTGTAAGTTCATTATCTCAGGTATTTTGTGATAGTGGTGAAAAGCTGGCTAACTCAGCCTGCTGTGGAAAATGCCACAGACTGAGTGGTTCAAACAACAGACATTTATTTTCTCACGGTTCTGGAGGCTGACGGTCCACAATCAGAGTATCAGTGTGGCTACGTCTTGGAATGAGCGCTCTTCCTCAACTGTAGAGAGCCATCTTGCTACATCCTCAGATGGTAAAAAGAGAGGACAAGCTCTCTGGTATCTCGTATAAGGATACTGACCTTATCATAGGGCCCCACACTCCTGACCACATCCAAATCTAATTTCCTCCCAAAGGCCCTGTATCTAAATATCATCACATTGAGAGTTAGGGCTTCAACATATGACCTGCGGAGTCAGGGGGACCAGCTCAGTCCATAGCAGCAGGTAAGTGTGGCACAGTGTTTAAAAAAATAATTTCTGGTCACACCCCCAACATGGGGTAAGGTCTCTCTCCTGATTTAAGGCAGGGCCATGTAACTGGTTCCGCCCAAGGAGACACTAGCAAACATGTCACAGAGGCATCTGGGAAGGTCTTACGCACTAGAACTTGCCCTCTCTTGCTGCAGAGCATTCTTTCACCATCATGTGAGTGAAATTCTATATATTTTGTATTTTCCTCTGTGTCTCCTTCCAGTAAGCTCCAAGCTATGCAAACATTAAGTGAAAGGTCAGCATCTACAAGGTACTTTGCTACTTATCACTGGTTTTCACACACGTTGTTTCCAGGACTGGGAACATGGCCTTACTAGAGCTTTTCAGAGCACCTATGTACCTGGCAACCCACCACCCCACCGAGGAAAAAAAAAAAACAACAATCAGCCATTGAAAACCATATGCCTAGCAGAGAAGCACTGACAATAGTGTTTCACCTGTTGTACGTAGGGTTGCTATGAGTTGGACACCAACTCGAGGGCACCTAACAACAATAACAATGTCACCTTTGCTGGGAGCCAAGACCATAAGTAACCTTTTACAAGATACCCTGATGAAAAGGTGCGGGGTGTGGTGAAAATAGCAGATGTTGAGTCACAGGGCATTGTGACCTTTGAATTGAGATTACCATCTGAAAGTGGTTGTCAGGGTTACAGGAAGAACTGAAGACTTCTGGAAAGCCCCTGACCCTTGTGCCATTTTTGCCCCACCCCTCCCCATGCCATGTGTATATAAGCTACAGCAAAAAATTAAAGACTTTGGAGTTTGATCAGACAGCCTGTCTTGCTCTCGTTCTTCGTGTCTCTTGTCTCTCCCATTCATTCACCTCCTACTCTAGGTCCCTGTTGAAAAACCCCACAGGTCGGGGCACACCTTCTTGGAGAAAAGCATTCTCAATTAGGTGGAGGCTATCATAGAAACCCCAGCCTCTCCAGGCAGAGCCCAGCCACACTAGGAGCCAGGATGGGGGATGCAGCAAGCTGCTTGCTGGGCTGGAGACAACAGGCCCTGGTGGATCTACACATCCTGGTCTGACATCATCTCCATCCATCCCCTCCTATGCTTCCTGTCACAGCTATCTATAGGTAGAATCCCTGCTTCTGCAGGGAAAATGGACAAAGACAGAGCAGGTGGCAAGAGGCCAAGAGGATTGGAAAGAATCTTTCCCGAGGACCAGGACCCTGTATTTTACTACAGGGTCCAGAACTAAGACATGGAGTATCTGCAGTTACTACACAGGAGTGCTTTTCCTTGGTCAAGCCACTTGGCCAAAGGAACAAGAAGAAGGTCTGATCTTTTTGCAGCCTAGGCTTCTCTTTACATAACCGATCTGTCTTCATGTCACACCTAGAGGAGGAGACTGGAGTGCCATGCTGAGCCTGGAGAGGACAGAGATGCTCATTCAGAGCCTCGGCCTGGGTGCCCTCCCGCCACTCTGACGACCCCCACAGCTCCTTCCTCCATGCATGTTCTGGTCTTGGAGGAGACACTGGCTTCCCGTGACATGTCTGGAAGGGTCCCCGTCCCCAGGCCGAACCTCACTATGACAACTGGAAACATGATATCATTCATCTCCTTAAGAGAAGGACCTCTGAGCCAGGCACGGTGGCACACACCTGTCATCTCAGTGGCTTGGGAGGTGGAGGCAGGAGGATCACAAGTTCGAGACCAGAGGCAGTCTGCGTAACTTAGCGAGACTCTGTCTCAAAAAGTAAAAAAATGGGCTGGGGGTGCAACTCAGTGGTCCAGCACTTGCAGAGCATGCAGGCGCGAGGCCCTGGGTTCAACCCCTGCTACTGCCAAGAAAAAAAAAAGAGAGAGAGAGAGAAGGACCTCAGGAGCCACCTGTCACCTGCCTCCCAACCTACCAACTCCTCTTTCTCTTTGGTCACTATGTACCTGCCTTTCTGTCACCAGTCACACAACATCCTTGGAGGGTCTCTTGGTATCCCAGGCCCCTGTCGTTCTTTTGACTTATTTATTTGCTCATGCATTTAGTGCACAAATTCTTCCTTTCACAGCTTTCCATTTAGCAGAAATGAGTTCCTCACGTGTTCCAGGACTGTCCTTGCTGACGGGGGAGAGAGACGATGAAGGGATTTGCCAACAGGGAAGTGACGGGCAGTGCCAGGTGCTACAGAGCAAAGGAACAAGGTGAGGAGAAGGTGTGGAGGCTCTTCGGGCAGGGAATGCAGAGAGGCTGCAGCAGCACCATGGGGTTAAAACTGGAAGGTCGGGGTGGGCAAAGAGCTAGGAATGGCATTGCAGGCAAAGGAAACAAGAGATGAAAACCCAGAGGTGGGAAAGGCGGAATGGACGCCAGGGAGTCAGGTGGGTAGGGGGTGAGGTAGGGGCAAAGAAGTGGGCAGAAGCAAGAGGGAGGGATTTTTTTTTTTTTTTTGTACTAGGGGTTGAACCCAGGGCTTCACGCTTGCATGTTCTGCAACTGCTGGACCACTGAGCTGTACCCCCCAGCCCATCTTTTTACTTTTTGAGCCAGGGCCTCACTAAGTTACCCAGACTGTCTGTGGTCTCGAACTTGTGATCCTCCTGCCTCCGCCTCCTGAGCTGCTGGGATTATAGGCATGTGCCACCGAAGAGGGAGTTCTGTGCTGATGGTTGGGAAGCTACAGCAAGATCTCATGTAGGAACCTGAGCAGTTCATGGAACCCAAATGGGAGGTCTCTGATGGTGGACCAGGTTCTTTGCACTCACAACCACCTCAGTGAACTGCGGTAAAGACCATTCTGCTGACAATGCATGCAGAAAAGCCTGGAAGAAGAGAGCAGGAAAGCCAGGCTCCAGAGAGTCACAGAGGATCCATTCCATAGTCTGTACTGAACACATTCTCCCGGAACATGGACGCCTTAGCCCATAAGACAGGCATAGCGGGGACAGGAGGAGAGAACACTGACTCATGACTCACATGGACCAGACGTCGATTTTGGGGCCATATTTCTTCCTGGCCAGCAATTCAGGCGCGGCGTAGGCGGGGCTGCCACACTGGGTGCTGAACGGGTCCGAGTAACCCAGGATGCCCGCGCAATTGCTCAAGCCAAAGTCTGCAAAGAGAGGACAAAGATGGGGTCTGAGTTAGAACGTGGCAGAAATGGGGAGGGCAGAATAAAAAAAGAGAGAGAGGAAAAAAGAGAAAAGACAAGACAGCAGGGAGGGAACCATTCTCTCAGGCCAACACATCACGTAGCATCCAAGAGGCAACCTAGCAGCTGCAAACCATAACCTCTGGATATGAGTCTCAAGACAAAAGCGTGTCAGGTGGCGGTGGCCTGGCTTCACTGGAACATTTTACGCCAGTCCTCACTGTAAAATCCAGCTAGAGCTAACAGCGTGCTGGAGCAAAACGTATTCTCATCAAATCTTGTCAATGAGTCATCCAGGGAAAAGGAAAGGTTACGCTTTCGAGGACCGAGGCAGGAAGGGAGAACTGGCAGAGAGGCTGAGACTGCCTTCTGGCTTCCCAGGGGCCAAGCGCAGCAAGTGCGGGGGTGGGTGGGGGAGCTGGAGGAAGACTGATTTTCCCTGGCTAGCTGTGCGCATCCAGGACCTCGGCAACATGCAATCCAGTCACTTGCTACCGACTTCTCCAGCTCACTGATTGCATAAAAGCCTTTGAAAAATTCCTCCCAAAGGTAAATAGCACAGATGGTGATTTGAAGGTGGAAAATATATATATATATCCCCAACAATTTAAACAGCCCTGGAGGTTGGCTGGAAAAAGAACGCCCGGAGGATGGCAGTGCCAGCTAGCCTAAGTGACCTCGCGGTGTTGCTTTGTTCTTGGGTGGGGAAGGCACCTGGGAAAGGCAATTAGGAGAGCCTGACGGATCTCCAGCTACTTTGGGTCTATGATGCCTTTCCCGCCCTGTTTACTTTTGATCTTAAAGACGCTGCAACTGTCGGGTAATTAGAGAGCTGTGAGTGTCATGAGGGCTGTTAATGCTATGCCTGCCTCGCCTATCTTTCCTCAATCTTTGTTGATCTCAGAATTAGGATCGCAGGTCATCCTTTGAACTCCGGTGTAAATACTATGGTCCTCACCCCCAGATGGAAGACTCCCAGGCTGCAGGGCTCACTCAGCCTGGCTCCGCAGTCTGGAACAAAACCCTGTACTTTCTCGACTGGCACTATTTATGTCTCCTTTCATGACGGGATTTCCCTTGGCTCTGACATGCCTCCACCTGCCAAGTGCAAGGCATCTTGCGAAAGCTACAGGAAAGCTCAGGAAAGGAGAAAGGGCATGGGGCCGGGGGAGCTAGGAGTCCATAAAGCCACCAACACACCACAGAGCAAGATGATAAACAGATAAAGTTTCCCAACAGTTGCTGCATTGAGCTGTACAACGGAACAACTTTTCTAAAGAGAACACCATGCAAGCAGAGCTCTAAAAACTCTTTAAGGCTTGGAAGATCCCCTGAACTCTTCAGCTTAGGCTCCCGATAAGGAGTCAGAGCCTCCATTGGGACGGCAAACCAACCAACCAGGAATGCTGCATGGTGGGACACTTAGCTCTTTCGACAGTTTTATTTTTCTCTCCTATGTCCCTCCTCCTATCTCTCCCATCTTTCTTTGCTCCCTTCGGCTTGCCACCCCCAGCTCACTCTGCCCCATCTCCTTTCCCAGTGGTCTGGCCAGCCCCAGAAGACACCACATGTCCTACACAGAGGGGCCCTTCAGGGGCCATGGACAGTCTCTGGGTTCCCACCTAAGGAGATACTGCTGCAAAGTACCTGAAGGACTGTCCCCTCACACCCCAGTACCTCAGACTGCAATATCACTGGTGAGAAGGGAAGAGAGAAGAATATTTTCTTTTCTTTTCTTTTCTTTTTTTGTGGTACTTGGGAGTTGAACTCAGGGCCTCACACATGCTCTGCAAATGCCCTACCACTAAGCTATACCTCCAGGCCATTTTTTTACTTTTTATCTTGAGACTGCATCTCACTGAATTATGCAGGCTGCCTCTGGCCTCAAACTCACAATCCTCCTGCCTCAGCCTCCCAAGTTGCCGGGATTACAGGCGAGAGCCACCACGCCCGGCCGGGTGAGTATTTTTTATAAGAAGAAAAATCACATTGTTCCTAATGCTGGAAGATTAAATCACTGTACCCTCTTTACAAAGACAGCACCATAGAATAGTCTTTTGGGGGTGACATTTTAAGGAAAGCTTCATGAACTGTCTTGTTAGAGGTCCAATGGCACAGGAATCCCAAAAAATGTGTCTCTAGATTTCTGAGGTGAAAGCAAAAGACTCTCTTCTGAGTGTCATCAGGGGTCTGTTACAACAAAGGGAAGTCTCATTTAATCCACTTCCTCAACTCCCCTTGATCTGGGTCCATCAAGGAGGGCAGGAAAGGCCAGATAAGAGACCAGATCACCCTTCATTATCCCAGGCAGTTAGGGCCAGAGTCTGGCCCTATCTTAAGCACATTTCAAGAAGATAAATTAGTACAGGATTTGGGGAGTACAAGGGATGGAACTGCATTTGAAGTGACTTGTGTTCATCTAGCCGAAAGGCCTCGATTTGAAATACGTTGTAGAGAACTAACTAGCATGTTTCACATTTGTAATTGTGATTATTAAAATTTTACACATATGCTTATAATTAGAATCATGAAACTCAAGAGAAATTTGCCTCCCAGTAATGTCACATGGGTCTGCCTCAATTAGATTTGGTAAATACATAAGCTAATTATTACTCAGTTTTCTGAGAGCTGCAAAATGAATCTCAAAAGAAAATACCCAAGTGAACGCCACTTTGGAATAAATATGCCACTGCTCTAAGTCATGATTCTCCGATTTTAAGATTAGACTACATTTATTAAACATCAGACTGTGTTTCTTTTTGAAGAGGAAGGAAAAAAAAGATCCTGATTAAATCAAATCTTACTCCTGATAATTCTAGTTAATTTGAAACATGGCTTAAGTAGATGTGTTTAAACCAAATTCTTTTCAAAGAAAGAGAAACTATTAAGAGGAAATGATAATAGCTATAATCACCTTTGGAAAAAAACAACAAGGTAATTCCTTTGAAGAAAAAGAGGTTCAAAGGGCTTTCGGGTTACAAAAACACTTGATGGAGACCTTTGATCCACATTGCCCAACCCGGGCGCAAGAGAACTCATAGGACACTGGGTCTTCTCCCCTCAGAACTCAGAGAATGCAGTTTCTGCTAGGCAAGATGCAGTTCCCAGGGGCCTTCCAAGAGGGCACAATCTATCTTTCCTCAGTAGGGGTAAGTTAGGGCTCTTCAGCTTGGGCTGGTCAGCACAGAACCAGAAGCCAATGGAAGAGTTCTAATATGGTAATCTGAATACCAGAACCTTCTTTCTAGCAGTTTTAGGAACCCTGGCTTCTGGCATCTGGTTATTTTCCAATAGATGGGGCCTATTTTGTACTATTGAACCAAGCTTGGCCTAAACCTGTCTTTGTACATGACTTTAAGTTTGGCCTAAAGGCTTCTCTGTGGGCTGGGATTTAGCTCAGTTGGTAGAGTGCTGCACTGCAGTCTCTGAGGTCCCAAGTTCAATTCCCAGTACCGCAAAAATGGGAGAAGGACGTGGCAATCCACTCCCAAGGCAATCCCGAAACAGCCATTGAAAACCCTATGAGGGTCGCTATGAGTTGGATACCGACTTGATGGCACCTAACCACCACAACAACAAAGGCTTCTCTGTACTTAGTGAACCTGATTTAAATAATCTGTAACCTAGTCTTGCAACAAGGCGCTGAGTCTCAGCCAATCACAAGCAGCCAACTGTTCAAACCATGTTCATTTAAGGCAGTTCCCAGCCATAACCAATCAGCTTCTCCATACCTCACTTCTATTTCCTGGATGCCACTTCCTCTTCTCTAAGTACAACTTGTCCATTGAGAAGGCCAAGATACTCTGAACTCTTTTGGGGCAGGACTGCTGCCTATGTATGTCTAGAATCGCAAATGAGATCTGCAAAACTCTATTTGTCCTAATACAGTCGTTGCATTTTGTCTTTTAATCGTCCCAGGGACCTGGAATACTTGCTTACATGCCAGTCCAGTGGCTGTCAGCTGAGAGGTGAGGATGCTGAGAAAGCTGAATAATATAGTACCTGGTCTCCAAGAAGCAACGACCATACTCACTATGAGGAGCCACAGGCTCTCATTTAGATATATCATGTCTTCCTGTTACTTGGACAAGTCTATTCTAAGAGGTTTTATTATTCAGCCAATCTATGAGCTACTTATAAACGCACCTACTGCTTACAGGGATTGGTTCTTCCAGAATCTTCTGGGCAAACTTCTAATCAATAAAACGGTCTGTTTTTTCCAACGTTATTTATTCCATGGGACAGACAGAACAAGTACAGAAGCAGAAAATGAGGCAGAAGAGAAGAAAAGCAAGTGCCCCACAGGGATCTGGGCCCTACCCATGCAGGAACTGCTCCTCGCTGGGCTCCCAGCCTTGTCTAGGCAGTAGAAGTGAATTATCCCAGCTTTTACTGTAATACAATCTTGCCTTTACCACACCTGTTCTCTTAAAATCTCTGCTATTAGGACAACTCTGTCACTGTCACTTCTACATTTTCCAAAGGCAAATTACAGGCCAGCTTACCAGGAAACCTTAAAAAAAGAAAAACAATTCTCTCCATTCCCTACCCCCTACCAGGAGGCTTCTACGTTAAAGGCCACACATCCTAGGAAGCAGGGCCAGAAAGAGACCCTCCTCCTTTCCCTGTTTCCCTCAGGACAAGTGAAATGCAACCATAAAACAATTTAAGGCTAGTAAAACAATTTAACCAAAAGAAAATCCTTCGAATGGTCTAAGAATTTACTAGGAACAGGTTTTTAAAATGCTTTTTTTTTTTTTTTTTTTTTTTTTTTTTTTGGTGGTGGTGGGGTGGAAATTGGTTTCCTCTTAATTGTTAATCATCACCTGTCAATGGTGCTTAATCACCCAGACAATGGGGCTGGAGTCCCGCAGTCTCCTGCCGGGTCCTGGGTTGGGAACTGCCTGTGTTTCCAAGGAATCCAGTTAAGTCACCAAATATAAAGCCTTTTCAAGCCATTGAGGTAGAAGAAATTACTTGCATTTGGGTTCGCAAAGAAAGGGGAGAGAGTAATAAAAGATACTGCTGTCTAATATCTAGGTGTAAAAACGATGAACAAGAGCAATGATGTTGTTGTTGTTAGGTGCTATCGAGTCGGTATCTGACTCATAGCCACCCTCATAGGGTTTTCAATGGCTGTTTTGGGATTGCCTTGGGAGTGGATTGCCAGGCCCTTCTCCCATTTTTGTGGTGCTGGGAATTGAACTTGGGACCTCAGAGACTGCAGCTCAGCGTTCTACCCACTGAGCTAAATCTCAGCCTAAGAGCAATGATACACAGGCAAAACAGTGCACCTTAATTCTCCCACAGAATAAGCCATGGAGTAAATTCACTCATGAAGCCTGAATTATAAACCAATGACAACTTACACTATCCTGCAGCATCCTTCTAATTGCTCCAGATTCTAACGATCCCTCTGTGTGCACCTCTCTGCACAGCCACCAATGTACCATGGGGCTTGGATAAAGATTATATTAAGAAGAGAAGGTCAGCTGCATTCCTCCTTATTTGGGGCATCCTTAGATTCACTGAAGCCTGCAGCCCTTGCCCTGTGGTATCCAATCCCATTAGCACCACTTTGGTCTGATCCTGTCAAATCTCAGAAGCTAAGCAGGGATGGGCCTGGCTAGTACCTGGATGGGAGACTGCCTGGGAATACCAGGTGCTGTAGGCTTGGGAAAAGGACTCAGAAAACCACTCCCAGAAGTCAATCAGCCATTGAAAACCCTATGAATAGCAGAGAAGCCCTGACAATAGTGTTTTGCCTGTTGTATGTTGGGTCGCTATGAGTCGGATACCGACTTGATGGCACCTAACAACTAAATTCACTGTAAAGTAGAATCAGACATTATGGGGCTATGGGCAGCATTTCTGAGCCAAACTGTTTCCCACTATTTTTCAGAAGTTCTCTTGTTAGTCAAAATAAATAAAATAAAGAAAAAAAAAAACTATAAAAACTTAGCATCATTTCAACTTAAGGAGAATCTGAAGTCTGACTAATCCAAAGAAACACATGACCAACAAATATTTATTTGGGGCTATGAAATTAATGTCACAATCAAATGACAGTATTTTTATCTTCCCAATTATGTTCAAATTAGTATTTAAATAAATTATTAAGTTGCTATTAAAATTAACCTGCATTTTCAAAACGAAAGAAGCAGAAAAAGGTAATCTAGAAGTCATGCCTGGAGATTGGAATAGATTGCAGATAACTTTCAAAGTTAAGCACTGAAAACACAACACTTAAAAGATAATCTTGCTTTAAAAAAAAAAAAGTCATACCAATCAGCTTGATATTATTGTCTTCATCTAGTAGCAAATTTTCTATCTTCAAGTCTCTGAAATACACAAAACCACACAACATTTCAGGTGAGCATGTGAAAACAGCAGAATGACATTTTGCTTCTGAATGGGAGGGAACAACGTCAGCACTGCCTTGAACCCACCCATAAAGCTTCCTGCTGAAACTCAATCTTCACGTAAACATTTATAAGACATGATCTAATTAATCGCCATCAACTATAAAGGCCAAAGGATTGCAGAGAAGACACAAAGCAAAGAGGGTAGGAGAACTCATAAAAAGTTTCCAGATGTGAGACTTAAACTGGGACGTAAATAGAACCAGGGTGGGGAGAAAGCAGAAAGCACTGTTCAAGGCAGGTACTACCTGAGTAGTCAGCAAAATACCACTGTGGCCAGGGTTTGTGATGCAGGAAGCAACACCCACTAGAGCCAGGAATCAATTTAGGGAAGCAAGTGAAAAAAAATGTTTGAAAGGTGACTTAGTTTATCTCCATGCAGACTGGCAGGTGATAATATATGAATCTATTTAGTAAATGGTCTGCAGCCATACCACCCTGGCATCTGATCCTGCAATATATTAATCTATTTAATAAACAGTCTGGCCTGCAGCCATAGCCCTGAGGCATCCGATCCTATCAGATCTTGGAAGCTAAGCAGGGTCAGGCCTGGTTAGTACTTGGATGGGAGACCACCTGGGAACACCAGATGCTGTAGGCTTGGGAGAAGGACCTGGCAACCCACTCCCAATAATCAACCTGCCATTGAAAACCCTATGAATAGCAGAGAAACACTGACATAGCGCCTGGTATGGAACAGTGTCAGGTGGTGTTTCGTTCTGTTGTACATAGAGTTGCTATGAGTTGGATCCAAATCGACAGCATCTAAAAATAACAATTTAGCCAACAGGTATTTTGACTCCAGAGAGGTCAGCAGCATCCTAACCCCTGAGGTGGATGCCTTCAGATCTGCTAATCTGACCTGGTCAGAGGGAACTGAGTTTGCAGATAATGAGTGATGCCTTCACCAGCATTGAGGAGGCAGGAGATGGGGGAAGGGGCAAAAGCACTTTGGTCATGTTGAGTGGGAGGCACCTGTGGTATCTGTGCTAGCTGACTATTAGCTCCTTGAGGTCAGGAACATGTCTGCCTTGGTCAATACTGTGTCCCAGTACCTTTGCACATTCCAGGTACTCAGTTTTTTGATTTTTTAGTTTTTTGGTTTTTGCAGTACTGGCGATTGAGCCCAGGGCTTTGCCCATGCTAGGCAAGTGCTCTACCACTGAGCCACACACTCAACCCCCTTTTTATTTTCTTTAATTTTGAGACAGTTGGTGTTGTTAGGTGCTGTCGAGTCGTGTCTGACTCATAGCGACCCTCATAGGGTTTTCAATGGATGATGATCTCAGGATTGCCTAGAGAGTGGATTGCCACATCCTTCTCCTATTTTTGCAGTGCTGAGAATGGAACTCGGGAACTCAGAGACTGCACAGCGGCGCTCTACCAACTGAGCTAAATCCCAGCCCTTTTGATAGAGTCTTGCTAAATAGTGCAAGCTGCTTCTGGTCTCAAACTCACGATCTTCTTGCCTCAGCCTCCCGAGTCACTGAGAACGTGTGTGTATGTGTGTGTTAGTGTGTGTGTGTATACACACATATACTCTTCCTTTCTTGGCTTAGCTTTTATTTTTCTATACTTCAACAGATGGGCAAAAGAAACATTCTTCTTCATTTCATCACTATTGTAAGGAACTGAATGGTGTGACTGAATGGCGTAATCACGAACAAAAATGGCCCCTGATGTGCTACAGCAACGTCTGGAAACAAGGGAACAGGAGCTAGGACTGTCTGTGGTAAACAGAATAGCCATGTCCCATATAGCAGGGACAGTTGCTCAAAATTCAGTCCCAGTACTGCCGGCCCATCCCATTTTACAGGAGAAGCCAGAAATCGGGATGTGGTCTCAATTTTCAAACACTGGCAACAAATTCGTATTTAAAACAATAACAACGCTATGTGTGCCAACCTTGCAGGCAAGATCGGGCCTGCCAACTACCAATTTTCAACCTCAGTATGGGTAGGAGCGGAAGCGTTGGAAGGGCATGAGTTTGCCCAGGGACAGGGCAAAGTCCAGGTTGCTGCTGGGGCCCAGGGCCATTCACAGGGCTGGAGAAGGAGCCAGGGAGGCAGGCGGAAGCCAGCAAGGCTATTCCCCAGGGAACCACACCACCACGGGGCAGGATTTCAAATGGAGTAACAAGGGTGAGCTCTGCAGAGTCCACTAGATTTGAAACTGCAAGCTACTGGTAGCCTCAGGATGGGATGACTTAGATGAAAATGAAGATCTGTGTTAAAACATGGAGCTAGGGAATATAAACAGGTATTCCCCATCTGAATGCACTCATAATTGGGGAAATTTGGGTATTTTCACTTCAATTCAAATGAAACGTTACACAGGACACTTTAAAACTGCCTGCCTTTAAAAGGTATCTCATATATCCAAATACAAGGTGTCCCCAAATATAAGAGGACCCTACCTGTTTTTCCAACAGGCAAACCTTGTTTGACCTTTAGAAAAGGGCTTTTGGAAAACACAGATATACAATTTCAAGAACGCAATGGAGTTCTCAGACGACTATTATGAATCTATGAAATTACACCATATTTAAGACCGTATACTTGCATGAGGCCCTGGGTTGTACCCCTAATACTGAAAAAAGTAAGACTATACACTAAAGTGGTTGTTGTTGTTAGGTGCCGTCAAGTCGTATAGGACTCAGCGACTCTTTTTGGGTTTTCAATGGCTGATTGTTTTGGGATTGCCTCAGGAGTGGATTGCCATGTCCTTCTCTCATTTTTGCGGTGCTGGGAATCGAACTCGGGACTTCAGAGACTGCAGAGCAGCGCTCTACCAACTGAGCTAAATCCCAGCCCTAGGAAAGTGGTAGCGTAATTAATTTCAGAAGTATTATTTCTACATTGTTTCATGAACCAATTTTATTCCAGTTTGTCAAGGCAGAACCAGGATAGTTTCCTGAGTCATTGTATGATATTTCCAATGGCACACGGTCTTTCCCTTGACTAGAAGTTTGCAATAAAGTATTCATTTTTTTCTTTTTTCTTTTGAGGTGCCAGAGATTGAACCCAGGGCCTCCCCCATGCTAAGCAAGCACTCTACCCCTGAGCCACAATCCCCTGCCAATAAAGTACTTTTCAAATCTTTGTATGATATTCTTGCTAGAAATCTTACCCCAAACCGTAAGCACCATTTAAAATCTCACTCAGTGAATTATTTTTAGTGTAGTGTTTCCAACTATTACCACTGTTACAAGTGATGAGTAAAGCCATGTCAAATGTCTTTGCCTCCTTTTCTAGCAGATTCTGTGGGTCACTGGTAGAGCTCCCAATGTCATCACGGAGTCAAATCAAGGCCAATGTCTTCCCCAACTAGTACTTTGTTGCTGAAAATAATTAAAACTGTCCCCCCATAATCTAAGAGACTTGCAAAGCTTCTGTGAAGCACTCCCTCTTTTCTGAAGACAATGAGGACATAAGCTAAGCCTGACTTGTGTTCAGACACACAGGGTAATTCCAAAACACACTCATGCAAACACAAAACAATGTGCCGAAAATAGCCCAAACTGTGATTCTGTAAAGACTGATTATACAGCATCGACACTGTTCAAATCTAAAGTGAAGCCACAGTGTGTTCCAAAGGAAAGTAAGCCCCTTTGCCTCTGAAGAATGGAAGTCACGGGAAAGCACGAAAGGAGAAATTTGGTTGGGAACAAATACTATATAGAAAACTGCTTAAAGAGGTGAGGTCAAAGAAAGTAATTGCCAAGAATAATAAAACTAAGCTGAGTAATTGTGGGGCCACAAAAGCCTAGAGAACAGCTTTACTGATTAGAACAAGGATAGAAAGGAAAGACTAAAAGTAAGAGAAAATGCAAAAGAGAATTTTTTTTCCTTAAAAAATAGCACTTTTTTATTGGAAATTTTTAATGTACACCTTAATGTGATTCATTCTGACATGCTTTTCATTGTGGTATTTCTATACACGCATTTTGATGTACATTATTCACATAGGTTCCCCCTTACCCTCCTGCATGCTTCCCCCCACCACCCTTCCCATCTAAGTCTTCTCTATCATTTACTTGGTAATATTTTTCTATATGTCCTTGGGTTCCAGTTCTGTTTAAGATAGAAACTTTTCCTGTAGTGGTCTTTGTTTTTATCTTATAGAACAATTGCATGCATTTTCTAGACCGTTTATATTGACACCATTCTTATCTTTTTTTTTTCCTCCTTTTAAAAAAATAGCACTTTTAAAATCAGAGAAATGTTATAAAACCAAAGAAAGGAGTATAAACGTAAAACTATTAGGCAAAATGAGAACAAAAATCAATTCAAAGCCACTATCTTCCCATTCACTGCATTTGAAAGTAACCAACCCCCAACCCCCAGGGAAAATGGACGGAACCAGGATGTTTACCCATATGTTATCCTTCTGAGCTGATTTCCAAAAGATTTCAGTGGTAACCAGCGTAACTGCCTAAAGGTTCCATGAGGAGTTAACAGAATGACAAACGACCTTAGTCTCTGTCTAGGCAATCAGCTTACTTAGTCTACCCAAATGAAAGAAGCCTTTGACATCTTTCAGCTTTACTTATTTCTACCTCCTGCCTTGTCTTTTGAAATGTATCTAGAAAGAAGATTGCTTTCCTCTTTAGGGTAAAAAAAGTCTCTGAGTCCAACTTTAGAAATCACTTTCCTGAGGTAGCCAGGCCTCCGTGAGTCCTGCAGCCTCAGATTCAACCAACCTTAGGCAGAAAATAGTTGCGGGGGGAAAGATTATATCAGGACTGAACATTTATAGACTTTTTTCCTTGTCATTCATCAGGGTGGTATAACAGCTATTTACATACTATTTACTTTGAATTAGGTCTTAGAAGGAATCTGTTGTTGTTAGGTGCCATGGAGTGGGATTCCACTCATAGTGACCCTATATACAACGGAACGAAATACTCCTAACACTGTGCCACGCCTGGCACTATTGTCAGTGCTTCTCTGCTATTCATAGGGTTTTGGATGGCTGGTTGTTTCAGAAATGGGATGCTGGGTCCTTCCCCCAAGCCTACAGCACCCAGTATTCCCAGGAGGTCTCCCATCCAAGGACTAACCAGGCCCGTCCCTGCTTAGCTTCTGAGATCTGACGGGATCTGATGAGATCTGATGCCAGGAGTGTGTGGCTTCAGGCAGAAGTAATCTGTTGTTAGGTGCCATCGAGTCCTGTCCGACTCATAACGACCCTCATAGGTTTTCAATGGCTGATTGTTTCAGGATTGCCTTGGGAGTGGATTGCCACGTCCTTCTCCCATTTTTGCGGTGCTGAAAATCGAACCCGGGACCTCAGAGACTACAGAGCAGTGCTCTACCAACTGAGCTAAATCCCAGCCCCAGAAGTAATCTAGAGGGGGTTGAAAGTGTATGGAAGGATGCACATAGGTTACACGTAAACACTATGGGATTTCACATAAGGGACCCAAGCATCTGTGGATTTTGGTATCTGCAGGGGTTCACATCCTCTACAGATGCAAAGGGACACCTGTATTTGCCCAAATCAGTGGAAAATTTATGGACACAAATGTCTATAGCCACTTTATTCATAATTTCCCATTATTGGAAAGTCCCGTGAGATATCCTTCCATAGGCAAATGGAGAAACAAACTGTAGTAACTGGAACATTCAGCGATAAAAACAAATGAGGTATGAAGTCCTGAAATGACATGGAAAAACCTCAAAGACTTATTTCTAAGCCAAAAAAAAAAAAAAAAGGATCTGAAAGGGCTACATACTGTTGGACTCCATCTACATGACATTTTAGAAAAAGCAAAACTATGGAGACAGTTAAAAAATGAGTGGAGTCGGGCGTGGTGGCGCACACGTGCAATCCCAGCGACTCCGGAGGCAGAGGCAGGAGGATTGTGAGTTCGAGACCAGGGTCAGTCTGAGTAATTTAGTGAGACCTTGTCTCAAAGAAGCAAAATAAGCGGGCTGGGGATGCAGCTCAGTGGATATAGCACTTGCAAAACATGCAAGCGCGAGACCCTGGGTTCAACCCCCAGTACCACAGGGAAAAAAAAAACAAAACAGTGGATGTCAGCAGTTGGGGTGTAGAGAGGAAAAATGGAACAAAGAGGCAGGTGGCACACAGAGGGCTTTTGGGGTGGTGGTGAAATTATTATTTCTGATCCTGTCCTGATGTATACATGACATCCCAGATTTGTCAAAACCCCTAGAAATGCACAACACAAAGAGGGAAGGAACCCCAGTGTGGACTGCAGACCTTAGTAAATAATAATATATCCACACGGCTCACCAATTGAGACAAGTGTGCCGCGCTCGCCCAAGGGACATTAACAGGGAAAAGAATGGGGGTGCAGAAGGGTGCGTGGGAATTCTGTCATCTTCATGCAGGTTTTCTAAAAAATAAGTGAGTGGACTTTTTAAAAGTACTTTTTACGCCGAGCGTGGTGGCACACATCTATAATCCCAGCGGCTCAGGAGGTGGAGGCTGAGGTGGAGGGAGGATTGTAAGTTCGAGACCAGAGGCAGTCTGTGTAACTTAGGGAGACCCTGTCTCAAAAAGTAAAAAAATGGGCTGGGGGCGTAGCTCAGTGGTCCAGCATTTGCAGAGCATGCAAGCTCGAGGCCCTAGGTTCAACCCACAGTACCGCAAAAAAAAAAAAAAAAAAGTACCTTTTACATATTTTTCCTTTTCCCAGGAATTAGTGCTAAGACTGCTACAGCCTGAGTCAGGCTCTCCATGGCAGAGCACCCTGAGCGACCTTATTATCTGAGTCCATGTAGCCCAGAGGGCCACCCAGACCCACCTCAGCTACTCAACAATGACCAAAGAGGCCACAAATGGTCCCAAGAGATCATAAAATTGAAAGATCCCTCCCTGAATAAGCAACAAAGGGTGAATCTATCCATGAGGTTTTAGTGTATCTACATTAAAAGGTTTGTTTTTTTTTTTTTTTTTTGGTTTGGTCTTGTTTTTGTTTTTGTTTCAGTTCTGGGGGTTGAACCTAGGACCTTGCACGTGCTTTGCAAGAGCTCTACCACTGAGCCGCACCCCCAGCCCATTTTGTACTTTTTATTTTGAGACAGGGTCTCACTAAGTTATGCAGGCTACCTCTGGCCTTGAACTTGCGATCCTCCTGCCTCTGCCTCCTGAGTTGCTGGAATTACAAGCATGAGCCACTGCATCCAATTTAGAAGGCCCTTTAAAAAACAACAAAAAAAAAAAAAAAAAAAACAGGTGGGCACAGTGGCACATTCCTGTAATCCCAGCCCCTCAGAAAGCAGAGGCAAGAGGATTGAAAGTTGGAAGCCAGAGGCAGCCTGCACAATTGGGCAAGATTCAATCTCAAAACTAAAAATTAATTAATTAATTAATTAAACTAAGTTAAAAAAAAAAATAGCCTGCAGCCATAGCCCTGTGGCATCCGATCCCGTCAGATCTCGGAAGCTAAGCAGGGTCAGGCCTGCTTAGTACCTGGATGGGAGACCGCCTGGGAACACCAGGTGCTGTAGGCTTGAGAGAAGGACCTGGCAACCCCCTCCCAAAAATCAATCTGCCATTGAAAACCCTATGAACAGCAGAGAAGCACTGACAATAGTGTTTCCCCTATTGTACAGAGGGTCGCTATGAGTTGGATACCGACTCGACGGCACCTAACAACAACAACAACAAGTTAAAAATTAAAATTAAAAATTAAAGGAGCCAGGGGTGCAGCCCAGTGGTAGAGCACTTGCCTAGCATGCATGAGGCCCAGGGCTCAAGCCCCTAGTACTGCAAAAAAGACAAAAGAAAGAAAGGAGAGGACAGAAGAGAAGGGGAGGGGAAGGGGGAAGTGGACGGGAGGGGAGGGGAGGG
>VMDO01004594.1:0-105588 GCA_007922755.1 Pedetes capensis
CTACAATTTAATCTAAGGATAAAAATTTCCCTGAAAAAATATATATTCTAGACATACAGAGTTATATTTTGATGAAATTAGTGGATATGATAATTATGGATATAAGCATTTATGTTGACCATAAATCTTTTTTATTAGTTGAATCTGAAATGTATTTGGAGTCCAAATAATATATTCACTTGTGTGTAAGTCAAAAGATACGATTTTAAACAAGAAAGTTAATCTGTATGCATTGGGTATATTAGAACCATTTTATGTGCTTGTTTATAAAAAATGCAGGCTGAAAACAATGTTAAAAATCAATATGTCCTGGCTCTTCTTATCATTTTAAGTCCTAAATGTTCTAAGTGTTTCAGTTCTATTTTTAAAATTGGAAATTTGTAGAAGGAGATAAGTATGACTATGTTGTAAAAAACGTATAAAAACTGGTCAAAATGATGCTCCTCATTGGATTTATTATCTACAACCTCCTTCCAAAGTATCCCATGATGCACCCAATGAAATAATGGCCCATGTTATTCTTGCTGAAATAATCCTAGGAAGTGGACTAGCAATAGCATCAGATAATATGTTTCTGTGTGATATGATGTGATGCAATGTTATGTAGTGTCATATGTGTGTACTCTGTTTCTTTCAGAATAGAAATAAGCCTGTATTTGCTAAGTGAACCAAATGTACCCAGGGTATTTTAAATATATAATTCATAAAAACCAAAAATGGTAAAAAAAAAATGCACAGACTACTGACATTCATTTAGCTATAGAAAATATGCAAAAATATTAAGTAGAACAGGTTTTGTCTTTTAACATTTTAATGAGCTTTGGGACTTTCATGCATATTAGTTATGTTGCTCTAATTACTCATTATAATTCTAATGTGCATTTTATATTTAATTACAATGCTTATAAAGATTTGGTATGGACAGTAAATTATTGTAACTAGCATGTGCATAATGATTATGAGCTGAATTTATTAACTTTTACACTAGCATTCTGTACTGGTAACTTTCAATTTCACCTTGGTGATTAACCACATTGTCTGATTAAACAAATATTTGTGTGAAATTATTCATGAATGTCAAAAAGCAGTGTCTATGTCTTTGTTCTTTGCCAATTTTTATCAAATTTTATTTTCAGCTTCCCTAGCTTATTCCATTAATAGAAAAACTCATTTCAAAATATTTAAGTAAATTTTGTCAATTTGTCTTAACTATTTAAAACATAATCTTGTTAAGACATTTCAATAAAAAGAAAATATCAGGTGGTTATATGTATTCTACTAGGGTGAGTAAAGCTAAGTAGTTTTCTGAGAGACCAGCTATTTACATCTGAAACATAGAGATATGCAATTTTAAAAAATAATTTCACATTTGTAAACATTCAGAATGGTTGGTTTCCACTAAGGAGAAATCTCTTCCCATCTGGCATAATGTGTTTTTATAATTCTTAGAAATTAATATTTTGCCAAATAGTTCATATAAAAAAACAAAAATTGCTCCAGATTCCTTCTTCATCCTTGAAAAGAAGGAAAAGGGCTCTGTATCTAGTGAGCAATCAATACATATTAATTGATAATTAGGACGGTAATAGGATGCTTTTTGTAAAAGTTACATTTGACTTAAGAAAAATAACACCAAGCAGAACTTAAATGTGAATGAAACTGTAACTTTACCAGATGAGGTTTGCACTTCTGGACCCCAAATAGTCATATTTTTGATCCAGGTAAATTTACCATTAGTGGACAGAAGAGTGTATGAAAGACTAAAGACCAAATCAATTTTTTTTTTTTTTTTGGTACTGGGGGTTGAACCCAGGGCCTTGCACTTGCATGCTTTATAAGTGCTGGACCACTGAGCTGCACCATCAGCCCATTTTTTTTTTTACCTTTTTGAGACAGGGTCTCACTAAATTATGCAGGCTGCCTCTGGTCTCGAACTTGTGATCCTCCTGCCTTCTCCTCCCAAATTGCTGGGATTACAGGCATGTACTATGGTGCCCGGCCAAATAAAAATAAGCAATTTTTTTCTGAAAAAATTTGTAAATATAGGCAGATTATAGGCAGATTAAGGCAGATTAAGAGCTTCACCGTAAATATAGGCAGATTAAGGCAGATTAAGGCGATTAAGAGCTTCACCGTAAGGGGCAACTTACTTTGAATATTAGATTATTCTCAGTTATTGGTTGTAGAACACTGGGCAAGTATGCCAACATTGTAAAACCGTAATTCTTGCCTCCCTAACACAGAGATGATCAAATCTATCTCAAAGATTTGTTGTGACAAGTAAATAAGACAAGGCATATACAGAATGAATGTTAACAAGGCACAATATATAATAAAGATTTCAAAATGCAAAATGCTATCACACAAATATTATTGCCACCCTTATTCAAGTTGTTGTTAGTGCCCTTGAGTCCAGTCTGACTCATAGAGACCATTTGTACAGCAGAATGAAACACTCCCCAATTCTGTGCCAGGCACACAATCTTATTTATGTTTAAGACCATTGTTGCATACATTGTGTCAATCCATCTAATTAAGGGTTTTCTGTTTTTTTTGTTGTTGTTGTTGTTGTTGATCTGCTATTCTCCCAAACATGATGTCCTTCCCCAGGGATTGGTTCCTCCTGACTACATGTCCAAAATACATAAGATGCAGTCTAGCCATCCTTGCTTCCAAGGAGCACTCTGGTTGCATTTCTTCTAGTAAGCATTTGTTTATTTTGCAAAAAGATGTGTCTCATACTCACTTGCCCCAAAACCTCCAGCACAACCTATCCATTGAAGAATATTATGTGTGTATGTGTACATAAATCGGTATGCATATTATGTATGTATATTATGTACTCATAATTATTGTAAGCATATACATGTAAATGAATTTTTTATTAAAAAACACTATTGAGCTGGGTATGGTGGTTCACACCTGTAATCCCAGCACTTGGGAGGTAGCGGCAGTAGAATAGAGTTCAAGATCATCCTGAGCTAGATAATGAGATCCTGTCTGAAACAACAACAAAAGAAAAGAAAACAAAACAGGAACTCACAAACTTGACATCATTTGACCTCATTGGATATAACAATTTCATATGACACTCTGTTGTTTAGTATGTACTTGAATTTGTATTTCACATTTTGATCCAAAGACACTCTTATAATAATAATAAATAGACTTATATGACAATTATATAGAATATGAACATATATCATTGAATTTCTATAATGGTATTGTTAATAATAATACTATTGTATGTGACCATAATCATTTTATTATTTTATAATTATTGTATGACAGATTTATTTAGAATATATATGACTATATTCATATAGCATATTAAAGCACCATTATTAAAATTATGCCATTATCTCCTTAAATGCATTATAATTTCTAAGATAGAGTTTAATTCATTATTTATTATTTAGTTCTGTAAATTAGCAAATATTTCTTGAGTATGTACTGCATGTCATTTACTATGGAAACATATTGCAGCTGGAACTATGCCTTGAACATAATAATGCTTGTCATATGAGTGAACAGATGAATGAATTATTGTCTTTCTACTACACAATCTGTTCAATTATGGGAAAGCTTTTCCAAGATTATTTTTTCTTTAATAGGCTGTGTCTATACGTGAGTTGAAAATAATGAAATGATGGGTGAAACTTCCTGTCAATCCATTACTGCCTATGGTTTTCATGGCTAAATTCTCTGAATATTTATTTAACTTCATGAAATGATTAATAAAGCGTATTTTAATGAAGTAAACACAATTGAATGCATCTTTTAAAGTATCATTGATGTATTTACTACTATAAGCTTTGACATTGAGCTTGTGCATATTGTATATCATTTAAGGATGTGAAAGGTACGATAATACTAAAGTAAATACAAAAGTCTCCTGCTTTTTTAACGTGTCTATCATCCATGAATTTGACTGCACATGCTCAATCTCTCTTATGAGCTACTTACTTTCATAACTAGTGTGCACCTTCTCTATACCTAGAGCTCCCTGTTATCAGGAAATGCTGCAAGGATTCTTTGTCATTTCTTTGTTATTGTTGTTGTTGTTGTTGTTAGGTGCTGTTGAGTCGGTATCTGACTCATAGTGACCCTATGTAAACAAGGTAAAACAATATTGTCAGTGCCTCTCTGCTATTCATGGGGTTTTCAATGGCTGATTATTTTTTGGGAGTGGGTTGTTGGTTCCTTCTCCCAAGCCTACAGCACCTGGTGTTTCCAGGGGTCTCCCATTCAAGTACTAACCAGGCCCGACCATGCTTAGCTTCTGAGATCTGACAGAATTGGAGGCCACAGTGGTACAGCTTCAGGGGGCATTTCTTTAGTAATTACAAAATACAGTCTGTTGCCAGTTGCATATTTAATGTTTACTGTTCTTAACTTCACTGAGAGATTTCAAAGGCCCATTAATTGTACAGTTGGTAAATTTATGTGGTCTAAAGTCGAATCCTTTGTGTTGTAGAGAAGTTTGAGTCTAAAATTGGGAAAATTGGCTCAGTTCTGTTCAGTTCAAGGTATAAGTAAGACAGTTTCAGTAGAACTGGAAAGTCCTGGGGGGAGGAATTAACTGAACTGAATGTGGGAGCTGTATACTCATAGAAAGGTAAGAATACAAGAGGAGGAATTTTCATTTCATAATTTTTCTTAGACCTTTGTGACTCCAATCACAACTTTATACCTACAGCTTGAAGTCCCTTTGACTTCTCTCTAACCTCTTGCTCATTCCCACCCATATTTAGAGGAACAAATGATTTTTGTAAATACAAGAGAGGAAATGACCACTAATATATTAACCCCTTTACTCTTTTCTCTTGGGTAGCTAGCTGCCAGAAGGATATAAACAATCTGGCCTGTGGGTCAATGGGGGAAGTTTTATAAACACAGGCAGTCCAGATTGGGAGACCTGTGGTTTTGCAGTTGTGTGTGTGACTGGAAGATAAATTCGTGTCTACGGAGTGTTATAATCTGGTGTAGTGGGCCAGAAACCTTGAGGTCTATATACAAAGAAAGAAACTGAAGCAGCAAGATGGGTAGTTAGAAATAGAAGTTTTGAGAGAGAACAAGTTGTTTTGGATTTGGAATTTACAGGTATGACATGGGTTATTTTTATATTTGTGTGGTTATCTTTGAATGGCTCTGACAAAGAAAATAATTTCAGTTTTAGGTGTGGGACACGTGGCACTTTCATGGCACCTTCTTGGTCTTTGTCCCATGAGAATTACTATGATTTTACAGGTGGGCATATAGAAAGAATAATTTTTTTTTACAGGAGTGGCCTAAGCAAGCAGAGGGGCCATGCCTGACCTTAAGCAAAGAGCACGTGGCCACATTGGGTTGCTCAGTAAAATGCTATTGGAAAAATAATCCAGACCAAATGTGGCCAAAAACAGGCAGTACAAGGGACCCTGACAGACATTAGATGAGCTGGTTCTGACTTGTAGGCTGCTGAAGCTTAGCCTTGAACTCTATTTGCACATGTGGCCTACTAGAGAAGACAAGATGGGATCTTCCATTTTATTATATTTTTCAGCCAGGTCTGTAGAAGTCCAGATTCTTTCAATCACAAAGATTTTGAGTTCCCAAACAGGTAGAAACTGCTGGTAAAGCTGCCACAAATTCTTTCTCTTTTATGCTTTGAATTGATTTCAGGACTAAATGAGGAGACTACACTAAACATGATTCTGGTCCACTGGCTCTTGATAGTTACTCCACATTATCACAGTCTCAAGTTAGGTATGGACTTATTAATTACATAGTCTTAGAAGGTGGTTTTAGATTGCTGAGATCCAAATTGTGGCTTCATTCTTAAATCAGTCTTAGATTTTAATAACAAATGAAAAGAATGAGGGTTTCATTATCTCTTGGGATAGAGGTAGAGAAACAATTCTATAATACTGTGAAGATTTAAAGACTTAAAATTCAGGTTGAAAGGCTTGGGCAGGAATAAAGAATGCATCAGGTTTGTTCAAGAAGTCAAAGAAGAAAACGTTTGTTTCAGTTTTATAATTGAGGCACAATAGATGAATGAAAACATTTTAAAAAAGAACCTTAGATGAATGACAGAAGAGGGACAGAGTCTCAGAAAATGTGGTTGAGGCCTTAGTGGTGAGTTCAGATATCATTAAGGAGAAAGTAGATAGTGATAAATAGGAGACACGAATATCCAATTTCCACTGTTTTTAATTAGGGTACAAGAAAAGGGAGATGTGCATTAGCTATTACTAGCTAAGAACAAAACAATGCCGCTCATCCCCCACAAAACTAAGCCCACAGGAAAGCAGAAATAAAACAAACTGTCACTTGGGCTGCAGCCCACATCTAATCCTGGACAAGAGCCAGAGAGCACGGGAGAGAACAGTGAAGAATATGTCAACAATCAAGACTGAAGCACAGAAGCAGAGTTATAGTGACAGAGATGCAAGATGAGATAGTGTGAGAGAATTATTTAAGAGACAAAGTGGATAGGTTTGTGATAGACTGGTATGAGGGAGTGGAAGATGAGGATATTAAAAATTACCGCTGGGTTTTTGGCTAGTGGCATTGGATGAACGATCATGCTAGTCTCATGTAGAACCCTGTAAATCACTTGTGACAGAAGACAGCTGAGAATCCTAAGTTCAGTTTGAAAACATGGATTTTGAGATGCTTTTGAGACATAAAATAGTCAACACTAGATGAAGAGTTGTGTAGAAGAGTCTAGAACCCAGAGGAAAAAGCTAGTCTGAATCACCTGTGCAAAGATGTTAGTAGATATCATGGGTAAGGGGTGAAATCTCAGGACTAACCAAAATCTTAAAATAACAAATTAGTGTCTTCTATTTTGTTACTATACATGTTAATAATGTTTCATTTCTAAATCATTCTTCTCAGATGCTATCCTGTGAAGGGGCCATGCTAATCGCTATATCATTCCAATTTTACTATTTGTGCTGCCCAAGCAAGCACTCATTTGGTATCTTGACTACTAACAAATATTTTAGGTTCTTATCCTGAAAGAAATATCATTATATAAAATTAGAAAATGGTAAAAAAGAAAAAAGCAAGCAAACACTCAAAGCCAAACCCAATGATGGAACTTTTAAAGTATTCTTAGTCTTCTTCACATACTTATAATCTCTATCATAAGGGTGGTGATGATTTTTCATATCTTTTAAGTATTTTCTAAATAAGAATTCTTAGAATGATAATGTTGTGGTAAACCTGCAACTAAGTACATGCTTTGGTTAGAATTATATTAGAATAATCTCTGATGATGATATTGCTGGTCTTATTAAAAGAAAAACTAAATAACAGAAAGAATTTAAGAAACCCAAAAGGCATGGAGGAAGTTATTTTTATTTCTAATTAATTCCAGGGAAATTGATAATCTGGAAGTTCTTTCATATATCTTTCACACCTCCTTAGGGTTATTAACATTCTATTTTTATGTCTTTTATTTTTTATAGTTAAAGTGGTAGAATTATTTTTTGAAGGGCAAAGGTAAACAGAATTCCATGTGATAAGTGAAACTCTTGAAAGTTTAGAATGACTATCATGGAAAGGTTAGTCATGAATTTGGAGACTGATCAATTGAGACGATGCAGAAATGAAACATTGCCATTCAAATTCGGGCTTCTTTATTTTTAGAAAAGATTTCATAAACTTCTGTTAGATTCTAATGAGTATTTTCAAAGATCTATCAGCAAGTTATATGTTTCAGGCATTCAATATATATTTGGATTCAGTTTTATAAAATATGTGTACTATTTTGAGTTATATTATCATTTTTAATTTGAAAACACGATTATTTTTATATATGAATGTTATTCAATGAAGACTTTAATAAAACCTATATGTCCCATTGTTCAATTCAACAACAAGCAAGATAGTATTTATAAATGTTCTTGGAGATCCTGAGAGGAATTTTTCACCATATACCTAAGGTACTATTTTCATAATAAATGGAATAGGACTGGAGAAAGCATGTCTTCATATAGGAGACAGAGTAAATTAGGAGAAACTTATTACATGAAGTTTATGGAACAGAATATCAACAGCAATTTGTTTTTTCCTCTTTTATAACAGAGAGTAAAAAAATGGGGTGTAATATTTCCCAGGGTCATGGGGTTCTAGAACTATAGTGAATAAATCTCAACATATACTATTGATTTAAGCTATTTTGATCTTCCCTCTTTCAGAAAAATATGCCAACCATTGCAAATATGCCAGGGCCATATTATATATTTTCAAATTTTATGTTTATTTCAAACAAATAGTAATTTACTTGTCCTAGAACTTTCAGGCATCTTACAGATGAATAAAATGAATTTCTCTCCTTTTAAGGGTTAGATTTTCTCCCATATTATTGTTTTGTTGTGTATTCAATTACATATGATCATTTTTGTTGTTGTTGCTAGGTGCTGTGGAGTCAGTGTCCGACTCATAGTGACCCTACACACAACAGGTGAAACAGTATTGCTAGTGCTTCCTTGCTATTTATAGGGTGTTCAATGTTCTGATTGTTTTTTGGGAGTGGGTTGCTAGGTCCTTCTCCCAAGCCTGTAGCAGCTGGTGTTCCCAGGTGGTCTCCCATCTAAGTACTAACCAGGCCTGACCCTGCTTAGCTTCCAAGATCTAACAGGATTGGATGCCACAGTGCTACAGGCACACATGATAACAGAAAAGTATAATACCCTAATATAAAATTAAAGCGTTGCTTAATTTAACTGAGATGGGCTTTAGAGTGATAATTATCTTTATGTATATAATTTGGTATCATTCAATCTGATTTCTGTAGATTGCAAAATAGTAATACGAGAAGAAAAGTTTAAATGTTCTCTGGTTATAGAAATTATATGAAATATGTATTACATTTTATATGCTATATAATTACAATCATAACAAAGACACAATATAAAAGCAGTCACACTGATGTCACTGTAGTTAATCAGAATTTACTATATATATCTTTCTATAAAAGGAGAGGGAAGAGAAACAAAAGAGATGGAAATAGATTAGCAAGAGGAAAAAGAGGAAGAGGTTGAAAAAATGAAAATCATCTAAGCTGCAGAGTTGCAAGAAACTTGGAGAAATCACCTTCCTTATGTTTCTGTATGTCTCCAGGCATCATAAACACAATCTCTCTTTCTCAGAGTTCCTAGCTGAATACTAGTAATGATAATTAATCTATACTAAGCTTAAATTATGGGCCAGAAACAGTACTAAGTTCTTAAAATATATTTTCTTATTTAAGAACCCCACATGTCTGGTGCTATTTATTTTTATCTTTTAGATGAGAAAGCTGAAGTTAAAGAGGTTAAGTAATCTTCCCAAGTTTATTTAGCTGATAAGCTGGATTCAAACTCAGGCTTGCCTGACTTAAGAAGTTCTCATTATCCTGACAAAAATGGATCATTCCACAAGCACTTTTGACATGGCTATCCCTGCTCAATTAATTTAATTATGAGAAAATATTCTCTTCATCTCAGTTAAGACATTGCTTCTTTGAAACCCTGATAAATTCTTCCACAAAGACATCATCCCTCCCTCCAATGTGCCCTCATCATGTAGCTCATTTGAGTCTTACAATCAGGCAGCATGATATAGTTTTTGAATGGGATTCAACTCTACTTAAGTCTTTAAGCTAGTTCTTTAACTTTTGTAAGTCTGTTTATGCATTAGTAAAATAGGTATGGTCTCTTCCTTGTGGAGTTGTAAGATTAAATAACATGAAAATAAAGCATTTAGAAAGTGTCTGGGTCAAGAATATCTTTTGATGTTTGACTCTCTAAGCAGTATGTGAGCTACACCGAGGTAGGCATGTGGACTGAGCATTTAGTCTATGACAGAAATAATTTTAAGTACTTTTCATGTGCCAAGTCATTTAACCTTCACAGCAATTCCAGAAATACTATTATGATTTCCATTTTGCAACTGAGGCAAAAAGACGTCAAGTGTCCAAGGTCATACTCTTAATTACCTTATGGATGGTAAATCTTTGCACTTAATAATTCTTCACATTCTCAAAAAGGTACACTATTAATAGATTATCTCCCATAATGTTTCCACATGAGACCATAGGGCTAGATGTTAGTATTTTCTGGATTCCTTGCAAGAACTCTTTGATCCCTGCATTCAAAAACTTTCACTAGAAAATACTGCAATATCTAAATTGGGAGTGATAAAAAGTATAGTTTTCAATAGCTATACTGATATTCATTTCACTTGTTAAGGGGGAAGAATAAAATAAATCACTATGGATGAAAATAACCTTATACCCCAAACTCACATTCCCATTTAAGAGCAGAAGTCCCTTGTGTACAGGCAACATCATGCTCACATATTCATTTTCTCTGCCTCATGTGCTAGTGCTCACAACACATTGAGAGTAAACAGAAACACAGGCCATCTATGCATAGATTACTTCTGCATATTTGAAGGTGAACAGATGTGCAACAAGAATAAAAAAAGGACAAGTTCCCTGTTTCCCATCATAAGTTTTGTCAACTAGGTGAGTTTATTCTTTATGTATGATTTTCATCAGCTAAAAAATGTGGCAATTACTGAGCACTTTTGCAATTCTTCAGTGTGCAGGTACAAAAGCTGGCTCAACAAAGTCATTTCTCATCAAGAAGGTTTGTTGCTCCTATGTTTTTTTGCTGTTCTCACTAAAGACATTTTGTCAATATTTTCTCAGTCTCTGTGTTTAAGGTAGCTTGAAGGTAAGCAAGTGTGATGGTCTGTTAGTATGATGAGAATATGTAAGTTTATGGAGTGTGCACATGTGTGTGTCTGTGGAGGAAATGAAGCACAGTCCTTGGACATTGTTGTTGTTGTTGTTGTTAGGTGCCGTCGAGTCGGTATCCGACTCATAGCGACCCTCATAGGGTTTTCAATGGCTAACTGTTTCGGGATTGCCTTGGGAGTGGATTGCCAGGCCCTTCTCCCATTTTTGCGGTGCTGGGAATTGAACTCGGGACCTCAGAGACTGCAGCGCAGCGCTCTACCCACTGAGCTAAATCCCAGCCCTCCTTGGACATTAGTATCTTAAAAGTATACTAAAAGCTCAGAACAAACACCACACTGCTGGTAAGTGAGGAAATAGAGTCACTAACCATTACTCACTTGAGTTTGGGCTCCAGGCATTTGTGACCTGTCAAGTAAAGTGGTATGAGGCCAATAAGCAGATGTCATTAAGGCACCCAAGTTCCAGGGGCAACATGAATGGAGATGTACATTTCATCCAGAGTGTCTTCCTGATGTATGAATACAGAAGTGGAGCAAGGAATAGGAAGACATGAAACAAATCAGGCTGTCCTAGGAGAAAAATCAGGCCACTCATCATAACATGCATATCTTCCTCTCAGTCCTAAGAATGACTGCTATTCTTTTTGACACTAACATCATGGATTGAGGCAGAAATTCTGTGATTCTTTCCTTTAATGGTTGAATCCAGTCCTACATGTTGCCTGCTCTTCCTTACACATCACATTTTCATAACCACAATTACAGGTCTACTACATGTCCTTGATTACTCTCTAAGAATAAATTGTGTTTATTATGCGAATGGACTGCTGTCTACCGAAGAGTTTCTAGTGTGTTTAGGTTGCTCTGTGCAGGCACAAATTAAGTGCCAAAAGCATTCAACATGGATTCTCTCCTGTTTGATGTGAGGCCACCATGTTATCACAATGAGAAGGGAATCTTGGCCATGGAGACAGCTGCATGGTATGCAGAATGTGGCTTTGTAGAGACTCATGGTGACACACTTCTAATCTTCCAGGAACATGGATCCCCTGTGAAACTGAAATAATGTTCTTGGCTTCAAAAATACACTGCAGAGGAGACAATGTCTCATAGTGTCAAAGTGATTTATTCTTCATACCCTTCTCTAGTCTCCTCTAGTGATTCAAGCCAGAGAAGAAACATGAACAAAATATCCTGGCAACTATAACTGGTAAGTATTTCTTCTCTTAACAGAAGTGATAGAACATGATAAACAGTTGGTAAGTTTTAACTTTTTCAAGTTGAACATTATCAATAATCCAAATCTCTCCCAAGGAAGCATTACTTGGAAAATAAGGTTCTTGATTAACAACTCAGTGTTGGTTTAGAATAAATTATCTCAATGGCTGAATATATAAGATCTTAAATATTCAATTCCCAAATGGAAAATTAAGTAGTCATCTATTATTTATTAAAAACTGAGAACTTTGTGATTAGAATGCAATGTCTAACCATTCCATTTTGGAGTGACCAAATATGTGCTCTTTTAGTAGACTGAAGTGAAAGGGTGAACACAGGCATTATTTTTTTCTATTCCCAATACATAAAAGAGTGCTACATAATAGTATGAGGTGAATAGAGTCTTAGGGGATGGATATTAGATGACTCCTCCCCATTGGATAATTGACCAAAACTTCTGTAACAAAGAAATCCCTCCAAAATCTCCATAGAAAGGCAGCTGCTAATTCTGCTGGTCTCGATTTTACAGAACCCACACAACAAAGTATGTAAATCCACTAACTCAGATCATGTTTCTCAGGACACTGCTCATTACGGCTGTATAATAAATGGGAGTGCACAAGTCGCCATTAGCACAGAACAGATTGTTTGGGTAGCAAAGACAGCAGCTGTCACAGCTTGACAGCCTCCTTGTTAGTGAATCAGCTTTACTGACAGCCTATTTGATTGGAAACCACTGTTCACTGACACTGTTATAGCTGATATACATATGTATCTCATGAAAAACGAGACAGTTGCTGAATACTCATGAAAGGTTGAGAAGCTACAGCTCTATGAGTTACATTAAAAATGGATGGGGTTTGTATAAAGCAGGTCTATCAGTGTATAAAACATTTTGCATACAAAGGCACACACTAACAAAAGTACGTGTGAAAGCATGGTGGATGACCAATGGTAGGTTTTCTCTGTATTCCTTAAATTGGGAGTTTTATTTGCAACCAAATGAAGCCAAGATGAACACAGAACCTTTGGGAGAGGAATATTCATACTATTTCTTAAATCTACAGACTGTCACAGGATGAAAATAGGGGAGGAAATCACCTCATCAGTTTTAAACTTGGGGTGAAGATACCATGAGCAGATTGGAGATGACATCAGGAAGCAGAACCAGTCACATAGAATGCAGGCCAGTGTGGTGTATGCCACTTAGCATAGACTTGACAAAGCATTTCAATGCTGAAAAGCTTGTGTTTCAGCAGCACAGGGCCTCTGCCAGAGTAGAGATGTGTGGATAAGAATAGTTCAGATATTCTGAGGTTACTTGAAAAGTGACAAGGATGACATATAGCTGGAAGAAGAAGCTTCAGATTCACTCATTTGGACTTCTCTGCAAGGTTCATTAATTTATGCTCCCTAAGCTCTTCCCTGGAATGATCCATATGCTTTGGGCCATAGGAAATATGGTAAGTTAATGCATTTACCTGATAGCTTTGTCCAGGTTCTCATTTGTCATCATCACATAATTTGGCAGAGTTTCTGGCTTCTATTCAAATGAATGACAGGTTCAGAATAACCAACATGCCTGCAGGTCAGAGGAGCAGAATAGCTATGCTCAAACGTTCATTGGGTTGGCTGGGAGGCTGCACACCTCACTACTGGAAAACCAACTCTTGTTAGTGCAGGTGCTGCTAATAATGACCGAAATGTGACCAGGAGAACCAGTATTTGAACCAATGGTTACATGTTTAAACCATGGACTAAAGATAAATGATAATGCTGATCATGGTAGTAAAAAGGACAGTGAAGCATAATTCAGTGAATGGGACAGGAAATGGAGAGAGAGAAAGCAGAGCAAAAGTAAGAAAGAAGGACAGAGGAAAAAGAGCAAGGGGAAAAGAATAAGAAAGAAAAGGATCAGCTTCTTATAAGAGAAATATTTTTAAGTGGTAGTGAATTTTTTGTTGTTTGGCTTAATTTTCTCATTTACTTACTCATTCTTTAGATTTGCTAGAACTTATAAAATGCACTGTTCTTGCTCCAGTTTATAATATGCAATGCAGAATCTGTAAATGTTTATTCTAGCTTACAGTAGGCAATTTATAAATATCTGTTCTAAAAAAGTTGAATATGTTTCTTCATCATGTCCTTTGATATTCCTTTTTCTGACAGCAGTAACAGGAAGAGTCCCAGGCAGATTGTCACTCTTTTATCTTAGACTGAGCCTGTGAGGATCACTGGAGTTTTCAGACAGGACTAAATATATTCAGGAGTGAGTAAGCAATGTTTTAAATAAAGAAGGGAAGTGAAAGTGACTTGATAAAGGAGTGAAATCACAGACTTAGTATTGCATATCCCTTCAAATGGAGAGATTTGCTATTCAGTTTAGCATAACTGGATCAGCTCGATGCAGTAGGCAGCTTCTTCTTTAGTGAGACCTAAGGTGCTCTAAGGGCTGGGGTTTATCTCAGTTGGTAGAGTGCTGCTCTGTACTTTCTGAGGACCGTGGTTCGATCCCCAGCACTGCAAAAACAGAGGAAGGACCTGACAATCTACTACCAAAACAAGCAGGACACAATTAGCCATTGAAAACCCTATGAAGGTCTCTATGAGTTGGACTCGACGAGACGGCACCTAACAGCAACAACAACAAAGATGATGTCAAATCCCCAAATATTTGCCCTTACTCTCCTCTGACCTGACTTGAAAATTTCTCAGTTCTTGCTATGATGTTAGGTTTGTCAACAATGATACAAAAAATGGTTTTCAAAGAAAATTAATGCAACTTAACTGGGCAAGAAAGACTGTATGTTTCAAGCAAAATGATTTTTTTTCTGAAGATGATAATATTGGTGATACGATGATTGTGGGAGTATCTCAGAGCAAGAGGAAAAAAAAAGTCTGGTGGAAAATGGGTGGTTGATTTTGAGAATATATTGCGAATTCAGTGTACAAAAGCTGCTTGGGATAAATATTCTATTGACATTTCAATTGTACTAGGCTATTCTCTGAAAGAAATACAGAACATCTGTCTGTTATGTTCCCTTTATTTGTTTCTAGTACCCACTTATAGGAAGCAGGATCCATAGAAATGAACAACAGCCTGAAGGAGGATGATGAAATCCTTAAAATTCTCAATACTCCAATCATGTCTCAAACACAATGTATATGCATGTGAGTGGATGCTATAATTTGTAAAATCTAAGATCCTTTATGTTAAGACTTGGACATGTTGTAATTTTCCTGAATCCAATAAGACCTCAGAAATAATCAAGACTCATTTGGTGGTAAATAAAATGCTTTCAGGACTGATATTTGATATGATTTAGAATCATAATGAGTCAATAGAAGTCACTCATTGGCTTTCTTCATGGACTCTGCAAAAAATGTATCAAATTTAAGTGAACAATAAACAATTAATGGCAGTTTTTATTACTTACAGAAAATGTAAGTTTCCTGTGGAAAATACATTAAACTGCCATAGGAAAGGAACACAGAGGAATGCAACGTTCTTTTAGAGCTTCTCCCATTTGTCTGGCAATAACATGGACCTTAGCTGCCCAAGGCAGCTCTACTTTCCATTGGGAGCAAAAGCTAAAAATACCACAATAATCCCTATGATCTAATATTTTGTCATTTATGACTCTCTGACAGCCTCTCCTACTTTTAATTCAATTCTCCTTCTTTTCCAACCCTGACAGTGTCAAGTTTGGGTCTTGGCATTGGCTTAAACCTGCACCTGTAATATTCTTCCCTAGATACCCCGCTGGCCGAATTCCTCACATTCAACTCCTTGCTCAAATATCACCTATCCTGAAAATTCCGTTAAAAACACATTTCTCTCCAGCCAATCTCTCTTTGATTTGTCTACTTTTTCTTTTATTTCATAGTGTTTATTGGTTCTCAATGTATAATTTACTTTCTCTTTGCTTTTCTTTTATTGCCAGTTCTTTACTGCCTTTCTTCTGCTACTGAAGTGAAAGCTCCACGAAGCCAGGATCTGTTCATTTATGTACCTCAAGATCCTAAGGCAGTGCTTGACATGAGATCAGTTACTCTGTAGTAATTGTTGAATGAATATAATGGGTGTGAGGTCTTAGAAAATGTACCCCAAATGAATGAATGCCTCAATTTTTACACTTTTTTGTGGGGGGAGGGACAGGGTCTCACTAAATTATGCAGACAGCCTCTGGTCAGGAACTTGCTATCCTCCTGCCTCCACCTCCCGAGTCCCTGGGATTACACGTGTGCACCACAGTGCCTGGAGAATTTTACATCTTTTAAGTAGAAATGAGAGGTGTCAAAATGCTTAACAACGAGCCTGAAACATCAATTATGGGTAACCATCCTCAGGATCTTCATTGGGCCAAGGATGCCTTGTTATTTCTAGTACCAGAAGGATTCTTATCCAGCAGGTTATTCTGATGATTTTCCCAGACTAGTATCTGTTCAAATACTGTAAATGAAGAATTCTTGAAATCTACTAGAAAGGAAAATATTTTCCCTCATACGGTTTATTTTCTTTTCTTTTTCTTTTTCTTTCTCTTTCTTTCTTTCTTACTTTCTTTCTGTCTGTCTTCTTTTTTTGTCATTTTCCTACTGGCTTTCCTAATGGTTGTCCTCATACTACATATATATTTCTAAATTGTACACAATTTTACTACCTTGAAAATCTATATGAAGCTATTTTTTATGCACCCCACTACTCAAACCCAAATTCAGAACCAAGCCTCGTGACATGTCAGGTTTGCTTCATACCTTTCGCTTTTGCCATTTTTTCAATTTGTGCAAAAGTCTTAGATTATGTTCTAGTTGGGAGTTATTTTTACAGCAACCATACATTTTCTGACTTTTGAAACATGCAAGCACTTTGAATACTTTACATATAGAACACATAGATTAAATATTTGTGAAAGGTCAGGGAAATCAAAATAGAGCTCAAATACTAAATATTCAGGACAAGAGTATTCTTCAAAAAATTTAATCTTGGAATGTAGAAAGAAAAGTGAGCACTTACTAATAGTGTTATTTATCACCCATGAAGTTTTGTTTTTATAATATAGTTTTAGGAATACAATATGCTCTTTGAATTAGGTGTTTATCTTATTTTGAAGGGCTAGGGTTTATCTCAGTTGGTAGAGTGCTGCTCTGAACTTTCTGAGGACTCGGATTTGAGCCCCCGCACCACAAAAATGGGAGAAGGACATGGCAATCCATTCCAAAAGCAATCCCAAAACAATCAACCATTGAAAATCCTATGACGGTTGCTATAAGTTGCACCCTGACTTCATGGCATCAAACAATAACATCAACTTATTCTGAAAGTAGCAAAAAAGATGGTCTTTCAAGAATTATATTTATAATGCAGTAAGAAATGAGTAATATAAATCATTATCCTGTGTCTTTCTCTGTTTTTTAAATATTCAAAAGAACCATTTTTGAAGCTGATGATAAGATTTAATTTCTTTTAGAGGAAATGACTAAGTCTAAAATTTCTGGACATTTGAAGAATATGCCGGAAGTAAGAGGCTACCATTTATCTCAATGTTGTCTGTAGTCCTTTGACAGATGAGGTAGAGTAGGAAAAATGGGTATTAAATTTCAATCAGGGTTAATCAGCTGACATACTGAGCTGTAGAGAAGTTGAGTAATGATTGGGAAGTTCCATATTTAATCACTACTTGGCCGCCTTGCACAGCATAGGCCATGAACTCCAGGCGGGTAATTTTCAATTGCAATTTTAATAGGAAAGAAAAATTACTTCTTGGAATTTTATACTGTTCTTTTATTGTTCCCTTACCTTATAGTAGTGACAGTTTGCTCAGAAATGTGAAAGTTTGTGAGGTACCATGGCACTCACCTATAATCCCAGCTACTTGTGAGGTTGAGGCAGGAGAATTGTGAATTTGAGGCCAGAGGCAGTTTGTGCAACTTAATGATACTGTATCTCAAAATAAGAAATAAATAACAGGCTAACAGATGGGATCAATGTTAGAGCAGTTGCTTATCATGCATGAGGCCCTGGGTTCAACCCACAGTACTAAAAAAATAAAATAAAAGTATGAATTCACAATTACAATGTTTTTGACATTCTAGACTATGATGAATCATTTGGCATTTTCAACAATGTGTACTGCATTGTGTGCTGTAATGTGTATTGCAACAATATGTGTATTGCATATATATGTATACATTCATATAACTGTATATGAGTGATATATAATGTAAATTCATCTTTTGTCCAGTATTTTATTTTCTGTGACCTTCTGGGTATAGTGGCTCTGAATTGGTAAACTACCCTGAACTGGCATAATTATCTCCTCTGAAAAAGGAGCAAGCATATCCTAAGAATTTATAACAGACTCTATAATGTAACTAATCTGAACTCCGCTTACTGAGGAAGATTCACTGGAAATATTGAAAACTTAACTGATTTTTCCCCTGAGAACTACACAACATGATGATTAAGAGAAAAACTGATAATGTCAGACCTCCTAATGCATTCTTTCATTGTGTCTATGATAACTTAGATTGTATACCAGAGAATAAGACCATGAACAAAATAATTAATGAGTATGATATAACTGAAAAATCACTTGTCTCATCATGTTTGGATATGCCTACAGTTATTTCAGAGCAAATCATAACTAAGTCTGATTATTTTTGACTACAGGTAATATCTAAATCATAGAGAGAAAACTCACCTATTTTTTCTGCTGCCTTACTAACAAGACTCATCAAGGACATTCTAACAGGAATTGAAAACTTATGAATGACACCAAATAGAACAATTATATACTATTGAACTAATGGTTTGAAATTAAAATATGGTCATTTTTACATTAATATTTCTACTACTAATAATTATAGAACACTATGACTGAATGCCTGCAGCCATAGCCCTGTGGCATCCGATCCCGTCAGATCTCGGAAGCTAAGCAGGGTCGGGCCTGGTTAATACCTGGATGGGAGACCGCCTGGGAATACCAGAAGCTGTAGGCTTGGGAGAAGGACCTGGCAACCCCCTCCCAAAAATCAATCTGCCATTGAAAACTCTATGAACAGCAGAGAAGAACTGACAATAGTGTTTCCCCTGTTGTACAGAGGGTCGGTATGAGTCGGATACCGACTCGATGGCACCTAACAACACCAACAACAATGACTGAATAGCCTGCAGCAGTAGCCCTGTGGCATCCAATCCCATCATATCTCAGAAGCTAAGCAGGGTAGGACCCGACTAGCACTTGGATGGGAGACCACCTGGGAATACCAGGGGCTGTAGGCTTGGGAGATGGACCCAGCAACCCACTCCCAACAATAAATCTACCATTGAAAACCCTATGAACAGTAGAGAAGCACTGACAATAGTATTTCGCCTGTTGTATGTAGGGTCGCTCTGAGTTGGATACCAACTCAATGGCACCTAACAATAACAACAACATGACTGAATATATTAAGGTAATAGTTAGCTATAGATATGATATTTAACCTTAAGCACAAATAATTGTTTTGTTTAGAATATGTTGGTTCCAGCCATGTCACTTTGTCTTTTCTTAACACTCCTTAACTTTAACATGTTTTCCTTTTACTTTAGCTGCTCAATGTTCAAGGGCAAGTTGAGAGTCTTTTTGACATGTCATTTGGAATTTTCTTTTTTTTTTTCTGCCTTTTAAATAACGTTTTGTTTTCCCCATGAATGAGGTCTTTAACATCATGCCACAACTTATTGGGTCTTCTATCATTAGTATCTAACCCATTAAATCTGTTCTTGAGGTGGTCTCAGGTGTTATATACTCAAGGTCATACCTTGGCTCTTGTACATTTGTTCTAATTTTCTTCACTTTCAGTTTTAACCTGACTATGAGAAGTTGATGGTCTGATCCACAGTCAGCTCCTGGTCTTGTTCTGACATTTGATATTGAGCTTTTCTATTGTCTCTTTCCATAAATGTAGTCAATTTGGTTTCTGTATGTTCCATCTGGTGAAGTCCATGTGTATGGTCACCATTTATGTTGGTGAAAAAATGTATTTGCAATGAAAAGGTCATTGGTCTGTCAAAATTCTATCATGTGATACCCAGCTTCATTTCTGTCACCAAGGCCATATTTTCCAACTCTTGAGCCTTCTTTATTTCCCCAACTTTTGCATTCCAGTCACCAGTAATTACCAGTACACTCTGATTGCATGTTCAATCAATTTCAGATTGTAGAAACTTGTAAAAATTGTCCCTGCCTTCATTTGTGGCTTTAGTGGTAGGTGTATAAATTTGAATAATAGTCATAATTAACTGGCCTTCATTATATGTGAATGGATATTATTATTTTATCACTGACAGCATTGTCCTTCAAGATAGATCTTGAGGTCTCTTTTTGATAATTAATGCAAGCCCATTTTTCCACACTTAATTTGTCATTCCCAGCATAGTAGACTATGTGATTATCTGATTCATAATGGCTCCAGCCAGTACATTTTAGCTCACTGGTGCCTAGAATGTTGATGCTTTTGTGCTCCGCTTCCCTTTTGATGATTTCTAATTTTCCTAGATTCTTACTATATACATTCCACATTCCAACTATTAATAGATGTTTGCAGTTGTTCCTCCTAATTTTGAGTCCTGCCACATCAGCAAATGGAGATCCCTGGGACTTTACTCCATTTCATTAAGATTACATGTCAAAAGAGACTCTGAAATTTGGCCTGCCCTTGAATGTCAAGCAGTTAAACTAAAAGAAAGACATGACAAAGGAACTAAACAGGAAAAATTTCAAAGGACAGCTCGAGAAGACAAAATCAAATATAATGACATGAAAAGTGCAAACAGCTGGAGACAGAAAACAAAAAGGAAGAACAAGCCCAATTTTTCTCAAGCTCAAGGAATTGAAGAAAAATTCAAGCCTTGAAAACTGAAGGATTCTAAAGAAAAAATATTAAACAATGCAGGAAACATCAAAAGAAGATGGAAGGAATACAAAAAGTTATTATACCAAAAAGAACTGGTAGATGACCAACCATTTAAAGATGCTGAATAAAATCAGGAACAAATAGTACTGGAGGATGAAGTGGAAGCTGCCTTTAAGGAATTGGAGAAGGCTCCAAGATGGAATACTAATAGAGACTTTTCAACAAACAGATACAGCACTGGAAGTGCTAACTTGTTTATGCCAAGAGATTTTGAAACTAACTAGAAACTAACTGCCGAACTAACTGGAAGAGATCCATATTTGTGCCTATTTCCAAGAAAGGGGATCCAACTGAATGCAGAAAATATCCAATGATATCATTAATATCATACACAAGTAAAAGTTTACCAAAGATCATTCAAAAGTGACTGCAGCAATATATAGCAGGGAACTGCTGAAAAATCAAGCTATATTTAAAAGAGGGGTGGAACCAGGGACATCATTGCTGATGTCACATGGACATTAGGCAAAAGCAGAAAATAACAGAAAGATGTCTATGTTTTCTTAATGATGCAAATGCATTTGACTGTGTGGATCATAACAAATTATGAATAACATTGCTGAGAATGGGTATCCTAGAGCACTTAATTTTACTCATGAGGAATCTGTACATGGACAAGGATGCAGTCATTCAAATAGAACGAGGAAACACTGCCTGGTTTAAGGTTGAGAAAGTTGTACATCAGGCTGCATTCTTTCATCATATCTCTTCAATCTCTATGCTGAACAAGTAATCTGAGAGGCTAAACTTTATGAAGAAGAGCATGGTATCTAGATTGGAGGAAGACTCATTAACAACCTGTATTGTGCAGATGACACAACTCTGCTTGTTGAAAGTAAAGAGGATTTGAAACATTTACCGATGAAAATAAAAGTACACAACCTTCAGTATGGATTGTGCCCAAACATCACCAAAAAAAAAAAATCATTACAACTGGGTCAGTAATCAACTTCATGACAAATGGAGAAAAGATTGAGGTTGTGCAAAATTTTTACTTTACTTGGTTCTATGATTAATATCCATGGAAGCAGCAGTCAAGAAATCAAAAGATGCAGTGTTCTGGGAACAGCTGTTGCAAACGACCTCTTTAAAGTGTTGAAAATTAAAGATGTCAGATTGATGAAAAAGTTGTGCCTGACTCATGCCATGGTATTTAGGTTGCATAATATGGTTATGAAAGCTGGGTGTTGAATTAGAGAGACAGGAGAAAAATTGATGCTTCTGAATTATGGTGCTGGAGATGAATATTGAATATACCATTGACTACAAAAAGAACTAACAGATCTTTCCTAGATGAAGTGCAACCAGAGTGCTCCTTGGAAGCAAGGATAATTAGACATTATCTTCTGTATTTTGGACATGTAGTCAGGATGACCAATCCCTGGGGAAGGATATCTTGTGTGGGAGAGTGGCAGGTTAATGAGAAAGAAAAACTGTTTACGAGATGGATTAACAAAGTGGCTGTAACAATGAGCTTAAACATAAATAAGATCATGTGCCTGACACAGAAGTGAGGAGCGTTTTGGTATGTTGTACATCGGATCACTGTGAGTCAGATCCAACTTGATGGCAGCTAACAACTACAGCAGCTGTGTTATTTTAGCTTTATTATAAAAAAGAATTTTCAAAGGAATAGCATTTTTAGTCAGTAAAGGAAAACTAACAGAATTCTCTATATTGAATCAAATGTGTTGACATTCTAAACACATTCATTCTTCATAAACTCTATCTCATCTCAAGTCTAAGTCACAGAATTTTTTTCCCACCATTTTTAATCCTTGTCATCCATATAGGTGTCCTGATGCATTTGTTAGGGTTTCTAAATGCTTTCACAGATTAATCTTTCTTTTCCAACTCAGAGGCCATTAACATAGACTTATAGATAGCTTTCAGAAATCTGATCAGCTAATATTCCACTAAATTCACAGTACTGTATTGGTATCATCTCTGATAAGGATGGGGAGTGGTATATCTTTCCTATGTTCTCATTAACATATTTATTGGTGAAAAAAGTCATTTGAATACAATTAATACTTGAGGCCCAATGTAAGTGCTTTGTTTCTGTGCCAAAGGATGAAATACTTGTAACTCATTTTCATTTTTTTCTTTATCCTCCTTCCTAACAAGTTCCAAAGAACATTCAATGACTCACCTATAAGCTTTTGCCCATTTGTCAGTTTACCTGTGTTAGTGATAGGTTTATACGGAGTCCTCTACCATTTCTCCTTTATTCGTCTTACACCTAATGTCACTCCAGCAGATGTGAAAGAAACCACACAACAGAAACTGAATGTATCAACTCAGTCTTATTAGCACCATATACTGAACTACAGCAGTTACTTCATATCTACAAACATTAATCTGGCTGGTGACCAGGGTATACACTTAGCACACTGTGCATGCTGCTGTGTCAGTGATATATTTCCATGAAAATCAAATTGTTATGTCCTGGCTCACCAAAGTTCCTCCATAAAACATAGTAAGGGATGATTATTCAAAAAGTAAATATATGTATATTTACATATAAATAAATAAATATATATTATATATAAGTAAATATATATAACATATATGTTGCATATATATAATTTATAATTTTCATATATATACAGGTAAAAGTAACATAATATCCATTCCATTGTGAATGAAAAATAATATGCAACATATTCTATGAGATGTTCTTGAACCAGAAAAAAATAGTAATCAGTTGACACTGTTGCCATTTACAGATGTTTATAATTTTCTTAAATGAATGCTTTGGAGCCTAAAACATCTTATAGATCATTTTGTCCAAGAAACAATTTTGTACAGAAAATTCAGTTTAAAACAAAAACCTGAACAGTTTCTGAATTATCTGGCCACAGGGTTGAATAAAATTCCCCTATCTAAAAATTTATATATAGGGAAACACAAAATTTTTTTATTTTCAAACTCCATGTTTTGGGAAACATACTTGAGGATGAGCTATATGTTGATGAGTGCCAATAATTTTAATAAGGAAAAGGAGTTTTCCTGTTTATTAGGTTTTGTCCTCCCATTTTAAAGATCAGAAAACTGAGTTTCAGAGATGATAAATGTGTCACTCAGGATACAAATACAGAGGTTGCCAAAATATTTACGTACTTCTTTGGGCAAAGCATTCTGCTGTATTAAGAATACACCCCATGTTTATTCTGCCCCCTCTAGTCTGATATGCACAAGGTTTGGTAGAATTTATGGCGAGCATGCTAACTGTTCCAACACAATAGCAGGAGAAGCAGGACTTGATGCTGTGTGAGGTCTCCTGGATCTTCCCTTGCACATATCACACATTGTACTATGCATCTGTAACTTGTCACAAAGGAGTACAATTGTTAAGTGCCTTGGAGGTTCTCTTGCATACTCATGCCTATCTTCATGTTGCTGTACTTCCACAACATGCTCAAATTTCAAATACCACTTCAAAATGGTCTTGCACTCTTTGAAGGACACCCATGCTCCTGCCATTTTCTTTGACTGTGCTACCTGACACATGGTGGTGTTAACATTTATTTGATTAACGCTACCTTTTATGTGAATGTCACACTAAACGTTGCTACCAAAATTCAACTTTGAGAAGTAATACATAGATAACTCCTCTTAAAATGTGTATAATTTTGGGGGGACACCCAGTATAACATTACCACTGTTTGATTGAAGATGTTTTAGTCCTGTACAATTGTGCAGAGAGCATTCTACTGGGAATCAGGAGGACTAGACTCTGTTTCTGGCTCTTCTGACAAGACCCCAGGCAAAGCAAAAGCTGCTCACTTTCCTCATGTGGAGCTGCACAGCTGGAAAACAGCATCTTCAGAAGAATTTTCTAACTCTAAAGATCCGTGCTTCAATCACAGTAATGGCTGTTTTTTTCTTGTTCCTGTGGTTTGTTTTTCCATGAGCCTTTAATGGTGTTTGACCACAACCTTCCCTGTCTATCACCCAAAGACTGGATTTAGAAACTTACTTATCTTTCTTAAGGTTTTCACTATATATCCCCATCACATTCAATTTTCATCATTACCTTTCCTTAATGAAACCTAAATCTTCTTTTTACTTCTTCAATTCATTTTTTTCCACTTAGTTCCTCACCTCAAATTGATTTCCCAATGCTTCTTTATGAACTCCAGTTAAATGCAATCCTTGATTTTCTTGGCTGAAACCAATCATTCCTTTCTTTGTCCACAGTTCCTTAATTTTGCTGGTCTGAGTAGTTATTTATATGTGTGTGTAAATGTCAAAGAAACATGTATAAAGCATCCAGTTTCATTTTTATTAAATGAAAATTAAAATAAGGTGCTTTATTTTTCAAATCAGAATGAAATTATGAGGACACAATAATATCCAGCGTTGTTCTACATGTAGAAAAGCTAAGCTTTCATATGATGAGAATGTAATTATAAGCTGGTATATCCATTTTAGCAGGAAAATTTTCTAATACAGATCAGAAGACTTAAAATGCATATGTGATGACCCAATAATTCAATTAAAAGAAGCTACCACTGTGGCCTCCAATCCTGTCAGATCTCAGAAGCTAAGCAGGGTCGGGCCTGGTTAGTACTTGAATGGGAGATGGCCTGGGGACACCAGGTGCTGTAGGCTTGGGAGAAGGACTTGGCAACCTATTCCCCCAAATCAATCAGCCATTGAAAACCTTATGAACAGCAGAGAAGCACTAACAATAGTGTTTCACCTGTTGTGCACAGTATCACTGTAAGTTGGACACTGACTCGAGGGCACCTAACAACAACAACAATCATATGGGCATAAACAAATGTGAACAAAACAACAATGTACAGGGATTGTCATCACACTACACAACTAAATTGGACACAGCCTACCAAACAACAACATGCTGTTTTAAGTTGTGGTACAAAGATTAATTTTCTGAGACCAGGATAAAATATATTAGAGAAAAATAGCATAAAACTTTATGCACAAGTGTGTGAGAACATAAAATCCAAAATTTTAATAGTTGGCTGTTTTGGAGTGAACAATCTGTTTCCCTTTATCCTCTGATTACAATACTGATGACAGACATACAAATTATGTAATAAGAAGTCGGACTATAGATGTGAAGGAAAGTTTTGTTTTCCCTGGCATAGTTTCCTAGTCTGGTTGGTCTGAGTGCTCAGATGCTTTCAGGTTGGGACCTGAGAAGTCTCAACCTCACTCCTGTGTTTCCTACAGTTGGTATGAAGGCAAGGTAGAAAACCTCTTTGACCCTCAGTCTCCATATCTGGAAAAATGATGGAATCAGGAAAGGATGATGTCTTTTTCATTCCTAATAGTTTTTAATTCTATGCCTATTACATATTCGATTTATGAAATAAGAGGAAATACAAAGAGATATACACACAAAACATGAAAAAGGTGAGTAAACATGAAAGTATGCAACAAGGAAGTCATGGTATTAGAGAATGTTTTCTTCTTAAAACTGACACTTCAGATTTTTAAGTACTTTCAAATAAAAATAAATAAATAAATAGGTGCATGGCAGAAGAGCTTTAATTCTCCCCTAGTTTAGTTAGTGGTGAAAAAATTCTAAACTATGGAGTCAGCCCACATAGAAATGCTATGGTGATAAACAGAACTTTCAGCGACCCCTGAGTAACAGGAACTGTGATTATCAGGTTGTTTTTGTTCCCCCTCCAGTTTGAACTGGAAGTTATAGCTTACTATGCTATTTATGGTGAAATGACTCCATCCAGATGGGGAAATCGGATCAAGTGGAATCAAGACTTTGGGTTCTAATTAGATCCAGCTGTTAGATGGAATCTGAATCTTTATATCTAGGACTTAAAACTAGTAAGCGTAAGTTTCACATTTTAAAAAGCAGTTTGAATGTGTGAGGATATAAATGCAGAAATTACAAATTTTGAAGTGTAGACTGCATCTGTCTTATAAATGAACACTGTATTTTTACTGCTGTTATTGAGAAATGGTCACACAAATTTTTCTCCTTGCAATTCATATATGAGACTGTTTTTCTTTTCTTTTTCTTTTTTTGGCTGTGAATATTTCAAGAAAACTTTTTACATACAAGGCTTTACTTTCAAAGTTGTATTATCCTAAATTTTGATTAAAATAAATATAGTGTTGCCACTCTGTCTGTACTCTAAAACAAAATCATGTTTTTTAGTGTAAAAGAAAAATAATTTAAAAAGTGGCTATCAGCTAATACCTATTATATGGAGATCTCATTGTGGTTTCTAATGACTTGAGTCATCTACTTTTTAATATCTTTATTTATGGGAATAGAATGATAATTACAGAAAACAATGGTGTACAACTCTCAGAGGGAAATATTGACATTGTTTGGACAACAAAATCTTAACTCAAACTGAAAATATTTTTCAAAATAGTAAGACAAATAGACATCCATAACTATAATAAGTATCTTTTTTGTTTGTTTGTTTGTTTGTTTTTTGTGGTACTGGGGGTTGAGCCCAGGGCCTCCTGCTTGTATGCTTTGCAAGTGCTGTACCACTGAGCGGTACCCCCAGCTCATTGTTTTACTCTTTTTGAGACAGGGTCTTGCTAAATTATGCAGACTGCCTCTGATCTTGAACTGAACTTGTGATCCTTCTGCCTCTGCCTCCCAACATGCTGGGATTACAGGTGTACACCACCATGCCCAGCTAATAAATATGTTTATCTGTTTTCTTTACCAATGTATTCCATGGCCTGGAATAATGCCTGACACTTAGTAGATGCTACATATATCTTTGGAATGATTAAGAAAATGAAATTAAAAGTTTTATATTTATTGGTAAATTAAATGTGAGACATAAACATATTTACAGTCTCAATGAGTAATAGTTGACCTACAAGTGGGAACACCCTTCATTAAGCTCCCCTTGCTCTTAGAGAGTCTGAATGACAAAGCAAAAATAATGCACTTGGTGGTAGGGGTGATCTGAGTTTGATCCCAAAATCAGCATGATACTTGTATGACCTTTGGAAAGCCATTGAAAATTCTTTCTAGCTGGGCATGGTGGCACACACTTGTAATCCCAGAGACTGGGGAGGTAGAGGCAGGATGATCACAAGTTCAAACCCAGGGGCAACTTGCATAATTTAGAGAAATCCTGTCTCAAGATAAAAAAATAGGAAAGGGGGCAGGGATGCAGCTTAGTCATAGAGTGCGTGCAAAGTATATGTGAAGCCCCTGGTTCAGGCTTGTAACACCAGAAGAAAAAAAAATTTGCCAACCCTAGTGCTAAATCATCATGAGTTCTGTCATATGATCTTCTGGGTAAATTATCTTTTTCTCTTTGAACTCAACATTTTAAATCATCTTGTCTGAAGTAGGAATTCATTGACTCATTGACAACTCTCCCATCTTCTCCCCCCACATTCACATTTATTGATTCTAGGTCTTAGTTACTTCAAGTGCAAAGCAGTATCAAAATAAATACTTGAAAATATTTTTCTTTTTTCAGCTTTCCAGTATTTAAAATCTCAAATGCTTTTTCTGGTTCATTAATTATTATAATCTTAATAAAGAGCTGAAGGAAGAAAGGGAAACAATGGCAATTATCTGTAAATAAAGCCTATGAATCTGGAACTCTGCTCTCTTTTTGATATATAGTCGCTGAATTAACTGAAACATTCTTTGGAGTTATTTATAAAGACTTATTCATATACTTGTAAATATAAAACAATTTTAAATATTTTTGTTGTTGTTAGGTGCTGTAGAGATTTTAGAATAGCCCAATATTCATGTGCACAAACATTTCTTTCCTGAAATTAATAAAGCATTTTAGTTGTCATATAACCAACTAGATGCAGTAAGGACTCTTTCCCACCTCATTCCTCCTTTATTTTTCTTGCCTATTTCTTTGCATTATACTGAAGTCTTTTAACTTTCATTTGTTATATTTTTGTCAATTGACTGTACAGCCTTATATGATTACTAGTCATTATTGGTCTAGTCTATCTGTATTTATGAAATAAGTGATAGTTACTAAAAGTCAACATTTAGCACCGAAAAGAAAATATCCTTATATGCTATACATGGTAGTATTAATTCCACAGCCATCACAACTGCTGTCCCTGCTCCTGCTGGCAAGAGTAGGTGTTGTGCTAAGCCATTGCATGTTATTATCTTACCATGAATATTTGAAGTTAGATATTAAAATTTTTCATTTGAGGTATAGCACATTATAGATCTGAGATATTTAGTAAATTGCCAAACTCAGCCAAAATATGACAAAGCCACTTTGAAGTTCATGGTTGTCAGGCTCCAAAGTCTTATTCTTTTTTACTACATGATACCTCAGTTTATTCCCTTTGTTACTAGAAAATAATTCTCATATAAATATAGCATTATTTATTCACACTTGAATGAGGTGAGCCATTACAACATGAAAAAACAGAGGTAACTTAAATGTACATTGCAAACTCAAAGAAGCCAGCCTGAAAAGACTACATATATTATGATTTCAACTATAGTACATTCTGGTAAGGAAAAAATTATGGAGGCAGTAAAAAGAGCAGTAGTTGCCAGGATGTGGGGGCACTGGTAGTGGTGGAGACAAAGATGTACTTAGGGAGCCCTAAGGCAATGGTCATTGTTCAGTATTACACTGTAACAATACATATGTGACATCATGTATTTGCCAAAACCTACAGGAATATGTACAATACCAAGAATGAGCCCTAATGTAAACTGTAGAATTAGTTACTAGTAATGTGTCAATATTGGTTCATAAATTGTAACAAATACACCACAGTAAACAAATGGTTAATAATACTGGAAACTAGGAGAAGGAGTAGAGAAGGTATACAAAGACTCTCATACTTCCTCCATAATTTTTAAGCCTAAAACTGCTAAAACATAAAATGTATTCAAAGTAAAAGAAAAATCATAAATATCATTGTGACTTCACTCACAATTGATCCCATTCCTTTGTGTATTTTTAGATTTTTCTGAAAGTGCATATTCTGTACCTTGAACATATTTCAGTGGGGTGTGGAAAGGCAGTGTCAGCTGTGAGATAGGATGCAAGATTTATTGTAAGTTAATATCAAATAGGTCAAGTGATACATAATTTCTGAAGTCATTCTGACAGAAATGACAAGTGATACTTTTAATACATTATAAACGTAAATAAAGTTTTGACATTATGAGATGCTAGTTTTCAACGAAAACATAAATTTTGGAGGAGACTGTCTAATACATGAGCCCAATAATGGGATATTTATGTATTTTCAACTGACAAAAAAATTCCCCTTGGTAACTAGTGATGGAGAAAAGTAACACATTTTTATTGTGAGTTTCAGGTTGAAGTTGCAGCAAAATCACCAATAATGGCGTGTGTGTGTGTGTGTGTGTGTGTGTATGAATTTATGTGTGTGTCAATTGAGTTTTTAGTTCTGTTTATGGCTATGTTCAATTGAAACTTCTCCAATGGAATCAAAAAACTACACTGGTTAATTCCATTTGGAGGACAGTTTATTAAGTATGCTTGAATTCATTCATTCAAGGAGCATTTATTAAGTATCTTTATTTAGGCAGAATCCAGAAATAATTGCTAAGGTAGAAGGTTTAAAAGAAATTGTAGTCATGTTTTGAACCATTAAGGAGCTTACAAAGAAATTGAAGAGGTATCACAACCAACAGGATGTTAGACTATCCAAGAAAGTCCATTTTAGAGTCATGATCACACTAAATATATTAAACAGAAAGGTGAAAATGACACTATCTATATGAAAAACCTTTAAATAGGCTTAAAAGGAATAGACTCCCCAAATCAAAATTTCATGGCAACATTCTGACACAGATATTTGCATCCAATTTTAGGGAATTTATGAATCCCCTTCCAACCTACAGAGAATGCTCCTTTAATATTAGAAACCTCCCAGTATTAATTTATACAAATGTAGAATTCAACTTTTTCAGTGGGAACGAGCACAATACCTATATCACAAAACAGTCCTACATCCCCACAGTAGGGGCATATCTGGTGAAGCACCAAATCTTCCTTTGTCAGCTTCATAGGAAGGTCCCAGACTAAAATGATTCACATTCCTCTCTTCTGCCAGCTTTGGGAGTAACCCTGGGCTTTGCACTTGTGAGTCAGAGTATGGACTTCAGACGATCCACTTCCCTCTAGCACCCTCCATGAATCTATATGTTCTTTGCCATTTCAGAGTTGGAAGACTGGATAGTCATACTTGTATGTATTGTTTACTTGTCAGACACATTTCTAGTTACTAGGGTATGGGTAGAGTGGTAAACAAAACAGATCTGTCCTCGTTCTCAAGGAGTTTACAGTTTACAGGTATAAAAATTACTGAGAAAATTATTACACAGATTATTGTCTAATTACAATTGTGAAACACATCACAGAAGAAAACTAAAAAATGTCCATAACGGGTTATCACAGGCTACAGTGACTTAATCTTATGCCAAAGTAGCTGTTGAGAAGATCTTGGCATATATTAATATTATTTTCTTTTGACTTGTACATTCTATATTAAGTTCTATAATAATAGCACTCTGTACATCTCACTGAACCCTGAACACAACCCCATGAATTTTTCCTCAAATTACAATTGAAATATTGAAGTTTGCTCAACTTCAGGATATTTCAGAATTGAATTCTTAGTTTGGTCATGACCGACCCTGAAGCTGACTCTTATAGCTAGACTCCCAATTGGGGCATTACTTCTTTTTAAATGTCTACTGTATTGACATAAAAATAGAGCCATTATCATTAAATTCTCATGATGTAGAAAAAATACCCCAAATTTTCCATTAGAAGACTAGGCAGTTTTGCTTGCCCCCTTCCCCTTCTAACTGGAAAGAATTCCTTAACCTCTCTGAACTTTGATTTATCTATATAGGATGAAAGTTTCAAGTAGGTATTTCTTAGAATTTTTTAGTCAGAAAAATATGAAAATTTATTAATTACTTTTTATAGCCCTGAAATAAGGAGAATCTCCATCATAAATGAAAGAATTTGGTGTTTTATTTCTATGAATATTTTAAGTATAACCTTCTGAATCTCAGTTACTAGAATGTATCTTGTAAGCATCTTAGGAAAGGTTTTGCCCTGGATTTTTCAAATAACGGCAATATGTCTCTGACTCATTTATTGACACATGGAATGAATATTCCCAATCTGGCCCCAAGGTCATGCTATTGCAGCATGGACATCTAATAATACTGTTTGGTTTCAAAAATAATAGCCAAGATTTGTCACAGGTAATATAGAAAGATGCAAGAGTATTGAGAAAGGAACCCCATGGATCACTGTAGTTTGATAAAGGAGATCTGAAACAGCAGTCCACAAAGAATGTCTTGAAATAGCTTTACACTCAGAGAGTGAATCACAATAGTATAAAGAACTAGAGAATTCTTTAAAAGGCAAACAAAACCTCATGTTTCTTCACAGGAACCATCTCTGGGAATGGGCTCAAACAATAGTTCAAAGGGATTCTATCTTGACCTTTACAAAAACTATAATAAGTGTTGGAAAAAAGTCTATAGCTCAAGAATAAAATAAAAATCTTTGCCAAACATCTGTTCTTTGGGGAGTTAAATATTCAGTGTTTTCTTTAAACATCACACTCATAAAATAATGTGAATACACACTCTTTTCTTTTTGTCACTAAAAAATTAAATCACAAGTCATAAAGATGCTCTAACACTTGTTACCATATTTAGAAACACTCAGTTTTTTTCCCACTAGAAGTGTCCAACATGAAAAAACTAATTTAGAAACAAAAAAGATGATTCAGAAAAGCAGATTTTAACAGTGGCAAAGATGAAAAAAAATCAAGGAAAGTAAGCATGGCAGGAGAAGTAAGCCTATGTCAACAAGTAAAAAAATAAACATGGCATGAACTTTATACATGCCAGTTTTGATTGTTTGATCCTCCCTAGTGACTGGCCTCCTTTGGTAACTGATAATGAGGAAAAAGTTTGTTATGAGTTGTTTGCAATACTTAATAAGGGCTTTCACAATACAGAAAAGAAATGTTTTCAAAATCTGTGGCTAGTTTTAGAAGTAAATAACTACAGAAACATGTTTGAAAATCACATATTCTCGTGCTGTCTTGTCATAACATTAGCTCAAACAGGTTTAGAGACTTGTCCAATGTTTCACTGGTAGACATTTCATCTTTCTCTGCCAAATGATTTACCTTTTCAATCACAATTCAAATGTCATCTCTTTCCATGATCCCAACACAGCTCCAACAAAAGCATAATTAATTGCTTCTTGCTTTATGAATTCACAGTATCATATGTACATCCCATACTATAGAAAGTTGTTTTTTAAAAACCCTTTTCTCAATATTAGACTGTGGACTTACTAGGAGCAGGGAGTGTTCATTTATCACTGTTGTTCTTGTTGTTTGGTCCCATCGAGTCGATATCTGACTCATAGTGACCCTACGTACAACAGATGAAACACTATTGTCAGTGCGTCTCTTCTGTTCATAGGGTTTTCAATGGCTGATTGATTTTGGGGAGTGGGTTGCCAGGTCCATCTCCCAAGTCTACATCACCTAGTGTTCCCAGGAGGTCTCCCATCCAAGTACTAACCAGGCCCGACCCTGCTTAGCTCCCGAGATCTGATGGGATCAGATGCCACAGGGCTACGGCTGTAGGCATCATTTATCACTACAGCCACATAACCTAGTATAGAGCATTATAGAAAGAAATTTCTATAAGTTAAGGGAATTGTTGGTGTGTTTGTTTAGGGAAAATGGACATACTTACAAATTTAATTTCTTACTAAAATAAGCTTGCCTGGTGTGGTGGCTCACACTTGTAATCCCAGCAACCCGGGAGGTGGGGACAAGAGGATCACAGGTTCCAGGCTAGAGGTACCTGTGTAACTTAGAGAAACTCTGTCTCAGGATAAAAAAATAAAAATGGGCTGTGGTGCAGCTCAGTGGTAGAGCACTTACAAAGTATATGCAAGGCACTGGGTTCAACCCCTGGGTAAAGAAAGAGAAAGAGAGAGAGAGAGAGAGAGAGAGAGAGAGAGAGAGAGAGAGGAGAGAGAGAGAGAGAGAGAGAGAGAGAGAGAGAGAGAAACATTTCTGTTATTGAGATGTTTAATGATTTATTCATCAATTTGGCAATAATTATCATCTTTTCTGGGTAGGAATAAATCACATTTCATTTTTGTCTGAACCAAAGAATTTAGAAACTTGAATTTTCAAATCTGTGCCCAAATTCTCTCCAAATGTGCCATATAGTCCACTTGTTAAAGAGAGACTGAATTGCTTATTAGGGCAAATTGTGGCTATTGCACCTCCATTTCAGGTATGTTATTTGTTTTTCTTCTGGGAGCAACATTTTTAAGATAAGGACCCTAGTTCTATGTAGGTCTATTCAATTATTTAAAATACAACTTATCAACAATTAGAAAACAGTACAAAATTAAGATCTACAGTTGCAGCACCCTAGCATCTGATTCGGAAGCTGATTCAGGAAATCCGCCATGATTTCAGAAGCTAAGCAAGGTTGGCCTGGTTAGTCCTTGGATGGGAGACTGCCTGGGAATACCAGGTGCTGCAGGCTTGGGAGAAGGACCTGGCAATATACTCCTGAAACAATCTACCTTTGAAAACCCTATGAATAGCAGAGAAGCACTGACAATAGTGCCACAGTGTAGGGGAGTGTTTCTTTCTATTGTACATAGTGTCACTGTGAATCAGATCCAACTCAACAGCACCTAACAACAACAGCAACAACAACATCATCAACAACAACAACAACAATACCATCTCAAAATAAGAAGAAACACAGTGATGGCAAAAACAGGCTCAAACATAAAAAGATCTTGTTTATGCCAGTGTCCAGTAATTTTTTGGTCATTATGAGCCAGACCCAACTTGATGGCACCTAACAGCAATACCATCTACAGTATCTGGAATTAATTATTTATAGCAGTTTTTGTTTTTTAGTTTTTGTAGTACTAATTTGTACAACCTAAACTAATTTGTACATTATTTTATTTGATCATATTTACATTGTGCATTATCATTTCTGGATATGAACGATGTATACATTAGGAATTAATCCTTCTGTCATCTTATTTTCTACATTCTAATACTGCTTTTTAAATTTTATATTGTCAATGTTTATAACATACCTATTCTTTTATTCTCTAGTTGTCTTGTTTACCTATATGCTGAACCTAGTAACTTAAATTCAATGAAATCAGTCTTTGCAATTTTACAGACAAGTATCCTTAAATATAAAATTATAGACAAATATCTTTAAATTACTGTGTCATTAAACCCTTATTCCTGGGAGATCTTCCAAAATGCCAAATTCTACTGGAATGCCATTTAATTATTTCTGTTTTGGGTTTTTATGTTTCTATGCATGCATGTGTTGTGCTTTATGTGATGCTCTCTTCTTTCTTGTACCTTTTACATTTTTTCCTGGAGGATCCCTTTGAGTAATTGAGCTAAATCCTGCCTTTTTCTATTTGAAAATATCAAAGTTTTTCTTCACACATGATTGAGAGCATGGTTTGCATGGAATGCTAGGACCAACAGTACTACTTCTTTTTATGTATTCATGTTATTAAAGGATGAGGTTGGTGTACTCAGGTCTGTGTGCAGCAGCCACAGGGTTCCTCTGCAGGTGTGTAACTCTGGTACTCAGCTTTGTCTTTTGACAAGGCAACTGCCTTTCTTGAGAGTTTATTAAGCTTTCAATACCAGTGGTATTACTGTTTCCTCACTGGCCACTTTCATTTTAGGATGTATGAAGGTGAAGCTAGTACTGGGAATCTTGATTATCAAAATAAGAGTCAATTTGAGCACAGCATTGGAGAACTGGAGTGTGCTTCCCTCTTAAGCATGGCTGATATCTTTTGATCATTTTGTCTCTTGCTCTGTATGTCATCTGTTCATGCATGGCATTTTCAAAAACTACTTATCTTCTTTCTTAGATATCCATATCAACATCATAAGCTTATTCTGTGTAGAAAATTCTCTTAGAATACAATGCTTAGTTTTATCTGTATAGTTCTTCTTGATGTTAGGTACCTTTGAGTAGATGGGTTCAGATGCCAGGGTGGTACTGCTGTCGGCTATTTATATCTATATTCCTGTTGTTGTTGTTGTTGTTGTTGTTGTTGTTGTTGTTGCTAGGTGCCATTAAGTCAGTATCCGACTCATAGCGACCATACATACAACAGACGAAACACTATTGTCAGTGCTTCTGTGCTGTTCATAGGGTTTCCAATGGTGGATTGATTTTTGGGAGTGGGTTGCCAGGTACGTCTCCCAAACCTCCACCACCTAGTATTTCCAGGTGGTCTCCCATCCAAGTGCTAACCAGGCCCAACTCTGCTTAGCTTCTGAGATCTGACAGGATAGGATGGCACGGGGCTACGGCTGCAGGCATCTATATTCCTAGTGAGAGAAAACAGGATGAAACCCATTGTTTGCCATAGACTCTGAGCTGGCATATGATGTTTCTGAACTTGGAAAAGGTAACTCTCATCATATATTTGTTACTTCATTTACTTTCTATTTCAACTAATTTTCTCTAATTGTTTTCTTCTAAAATGTCCTCACAATTTCCAATTTGCCTCTTCCTCCCCTTCTCCCTAAGATCCTTTAAGTTTTCTCAAGTTTTTAAATATTTTTATTTATTTTTTCTTTCTTCTGGTGATTTTAATTGGAATTTAAAAGAGAAAGGAGGTAGATATGTGTTGCATCAGAGGTTGTGTGATAAACTAATATTAAACTTATTAAATTTACTTTTGTATCTAATTTATAATGAAACCTTGTGAGAACACATCTACTTCCTTTTTTGTCAGTCAAAACCTTGCCTGTGTTATCTGGCCTCTTAGGGAACAGAAAAAAAGATTATATCTCTCTGGCAAGGTTAGGGTATATTGTACAAAATATCTCTTTGTGTTTCTGACACTCTTTTTTCCTTTGATCTGTTTAGGTTGATCCTATTATTGCAGCAGAATAGCAGCAGAATAGTAGCCTGCCATTTGGACTTACTTTATCTAGAAAAATGTAAGTTTCTAGGATAGATAACCTTTAATAAGAAGGTATAAACATACAGTTCCTATCAAACCTTTCTTTGGCATAACTATTCAAATGTGGAAATGACTTAAATCCAGCAATATCAGGCCAAAGTAAAATAACTGTCAAAAGGTTAGGTCAGCAAAAGAGAATTTAATAACAGCATATCAAATATTTACCAATGCTATTTGCAAAGTTAAATCATTCATGAAAATATATTAAACACTTTAAGATAGGCTTTCATGTGACAAATGAAGGACACTTAAGTAAAAGTACAATATTCTGTAATAATAAAAGTAATTTTTCTGAAACTACACAGTTGATTTCCATCCGTCTTGGTTATCCGAGGACAAAAATACACATTAGTTTGGTTAAATTTTTAAGTACAATAGACTTCCTTTTGACTTTCAGTTATAGATCATGAGGCTTTTGCAAAAAAAAAATACAATCATATGTTAAACAGAGAGAAATGAGCAGGGCTATAATAACCCTGTGAGATTTCCTTTGAGCCTGTACCATATTCATTGCACAAACATGCACTGAGTCTTACTATGTGATAGACCTAGTGATAAATGCCAGAGGTACATTATGGTTTCTGCATTAAGAACTCACATTCAACTTTGCTTGACTACATTGAGGTGGCACCCACTCCTAATATGCAAACTGCTCTGTTGTTGGACAAATCTAACTCAGAATGATTTCTTTCCGCTTAAATTGAGCTCCATTGCTACTGATTCTTCTTTTTGGTACTATACAGATGTTTATCCTTCATTTCATACAGTAGAATTTCATTTATTTGGAGACTGATGTCTTTCTGAATCTTTGTTTTCTGCATAAAATATTCCCAGTTACTTCAATTGTACTTCATAGAATATGTGTTCCAGACCTTTTAACATCCTACTTGTCGTTAGGAGCCACCGAGTCAGTGTCCAACTCATAAAGACCCCACATACAACAGGTAAAACACTATTGTCAGTGCTTCTCTGCTATTCATAGGCTTTTCAATGGTGGATTGATTTGTGGGAGTGGGTTGTCAGGCTCTTCTCCCAAACATCCTACTTAGTCTCCTTTAACAGTATGCTTTATTTTTTAACCTCTGTGAGCCTTCTGGTGCCTACAAGAGAGAGTTCAAATTCCTACACAGGGCTCACTCTTTTTAAAAAATTATTAAGTATATTTGTTTGAGAGATTCTGTGCTTAGTCAGGAGAAAACAGTAAATTACAAATATCTTCTGCCTTCAAGACGTTAACAGTTAACAGTTAATCTGTCTCATTTCATCTTACTCTGCACTTACATGAAACACTAATACTATGCCTCCAAGTAAATGGACAAATGAACCTAAGTCCTTCAGAAAACTTGATTTTTGTAAACCTCTCCTTCACTCAGGAACATTGGTTATGACCTACCTCCAAGCAATGGTTATACCTTTTATATCATTTTTCTATTCTGAACATAATTAAAACAACTTTAGGACTTTTAAGACCACTCCTGACAATACTCATTTGCATTCAAACACTTGGTCTTAAACCAAAATAATTCCTTTATGGGAGTCATATGCTAAAAAAGCTCTTGAGGGAGTTTCATTTGTCTAATTTTGATTGTAAAGTGTGGATAAAAGTCCTACTATTGAAATAGAATAGTCAATTCTTTAGATGGCAAAGTATAGGCCCTCAATCAGCATTAAAAATGAGACATACTAACACTCACCCTGGATTTGTTACTGAAAATCTTTTATTTCAATTGGGGTATAGAATAGGCAGTGTTTATCTTTGGAAATGCCATTCAAACCTTTCACAGGCATAGGCACCACATCCATGGTGAAACATTTCAAGCCCAAACTGCAATTATATTGAGATTTACTACAAATCTTCTATCTAGAAATATACCCACTCAGAAATAAAACCTAGCTTTCCTTTTGTTCTGTAAGTTTATGCTGAAGTATACTTTTTATTATTACTTCCAATGTTTAACACGCCCAAAAAAGTTTTGCAGACAGAACAGAATAACTTCTGCATTTCATCATTATTTAAGGTGTAACTTCAAATGCTTTTTTAAAGTTGCATGGTAAACCACATTCCAACCTGAGATTTATTTTGCTACAGAAGACATTCCATTATTTCCCAACTACAAGAGCCTATAAAAACATCTCGTGACCTCATGTTTATTACAAACCAATTTTCAATATTCTGCAGACATCTGTATGTGGACATTAACAAATATTTGGTCAAGCATTAATACTTGTAATATTACTATATCATACCTTTTTACAGGAAAATATTAATTATTATGACTAGTCATAAATGAAACCCATAAGGCAAAAGAAATGACTGCAGAGCTGTACAGAAGAGGCAGTGACTCTCTCAATGTTAAATTTTCCCTAACAGGCTAAGTAAATAGAATCTTTACAAATGCTAGAATTACATAATGTATTCTGTAATACGTTTATGGTTAGAAACACAAGGGCTTAGTCTTCAATGAGACTATTATAAGTTGGTTGAAAAATATCTTCTGAATACTTTGAGTAATTCAATGTAAATTGTCACAGTGATAATAAAAGCTTATTTCTAAAATATAGTAATAAATTAAGCTCTTCTGTGTAACTGAAATAAAACTATGATCTGTGAAATATACACAAATGAGATTGTGAATAATAACTTTAGAAATATTATGCCAGATGGAAAAAAATTAGTGCTTGTAATTCAGTGGCTTGATCAACAGAGGACTGGATGGGTCAGAAGATCTGAGTTCTAGTTACAGTTCTTGTTTTATGTAGATAGCTATCTAAATGGGAAGAAAATTGAGTACCAAAATATTATTTGGAAGATCTTAAAGAAAATCTTTTACTTTATAATTTTGTTTAGGGCAAATAGAAAGTTAGAATAATGTGCTTCAAACCTCCCTCCATCATCATTTTATGAAAATCTTGCTGAAACTTTCCATTTGCACTGGAAATCTGTTGTGGATATTGTTGTTGTATAGTAAAATGATGAAGGACCTGGCATCTAATGCTAGACTGCCAATGTTCATATCTTTCCTTAGGCTCACTAGCTTTGTGACTCAGAACTAATTATTTAACTCTCCCTGTTGTCAGTTTCCTCAACTATAAAATAAGGGAGATGGTAGACTGCAAAGAGTAAATATTTGTTTAGTGCTTAGAAAAATGCTTGGCCTGCTTTGATCACTACATAAATTTCAGCTATTATTATTATCACTATAAATATTGTTGATCTATATGAAAGAAGCAATTGATTATAACTGAATGTTCAGTTTACTGGTTTTTTTTTTTTTCATTTTTGCTGAGATATTCAATTTTTAAAAATTTGTCTTCATTTATTTACGTTAAAAATATGCTAGGCACTAACAGAATCTTTATTTCAGTTGGGTTTATCTAAATGTTTCTCTCCAGTAGGAAAACCTTTTTTCATGTGTCATTTGGACATGTTTGAACAGCTCTCACAGTATCACATAGAAGTTCATTCATCTGGTAAATTGCCCATTACCCTTGTTCTTTCTCATGGGAGAAGAATGCATCCTTATTTGACCAGAGGAAAGTGAAGCTCCTTTTACTTCCTATTAGAGGAAGACCTGGGTAATTAAAGCCTTTGCCATATCCAGAGTAGCAGAGGAAACAGACCTTGAGAGTTAGCATGTCAGTTTTTGTTATTGCTAGCTGATAAGGAGGAAGAGCCCAGGGCTTTCGGCATGAAAATGAGGATAAAAAATTACTAAAAATTAGGGTTAAGGTTCATTCATGAATACTTATTCTTTTTTACAATTGATAGGATATTTGTCTTTAATGACAAGCATCATTAAAGATGTTGTTAGTACTAGAAATGGCAGTTCCATAACTGTCAGAAGTAGGATGATAGAATTTGACTGAGAAGAACTGTATCTATTTTTCCTTGGGGCCTAGAGGTCCTAACCTTTGCCTGGAGCCTGAAAACACCAGTCTTCTGGAACATACATGGTACTTCCTGGAGACTCAGTAAAATAACAAAAAGTGAGAGTGCCTTATTTAGAAAAGTTGGTACTTTTCCAAGGAAGGGAAGGAGGCTTGGGAGATATGATTAATAGGTGAGACTATGAAGATGGAGAACCAGGACTGGAAAGGAGGGAAACGTCTCAAGAGCACACTGCTTTATGTGAGCCACCATCTTAGGTCACATATGCTGAAAGTGTTGGTTTTGTTGTTCTATCATTTATTTATTGATAGAAGTTTATTTAAATTCTTCCCTGTGATTATGGATTTTCCCATTTCTCCTTTTAGTTATGCCAAATTTTGCTTTAATCATTTTGATGCTGTGTTATTGACTACATAAAGACTTAGTATTTTGAAGTTTGTTAAATAGTAGATCACTTTATCGTCATGAAATGTCCGAATATATTCCTAATAAAGTTTCTTATCTTAAAATCTAATTTACCTCATAGTAAAATTATGCCAACTTCCTTTTGGTTCAGATATCATGTCTATCTATGTTTGTACTTTCAAATCCAATGCTGTTTCCTTCAGGTGTATCTAGGTGTACTTCATGTTTTGATTAGACCCTATTTGAAGGCATCTAACAACAACAACTATATAAATATGTTTTTTTCTGTCTTTTGGCATGCTATTTTTAATTGAATGTCCTACATTATATATTAAAAATCACCCAAGCTCTAGGTCATGTTATCTTCCCCCCAAAATAGTTTGTCTTTCTTCAGTTAGGAAAATAAAGTGAGGAACTTACTATTTTAATCAAATGTAACTAATATCAATGGGTTTTAGATTGAATTTTTTTTTTCTTTCCAGTACTGGAAAGTTGAACCCATGGCCTTACAGATGGTAGGCAAGCACTCTACCATTGACATGCACTCCCAGACCCTTTTTTGTCTTTCATTTTAAAACAAGGTCTTACTAAATTCTGCAGGCTGCATAATTATAAACTGTTTTAGACTATTGTTCTCAACTTATGATTTCTGTAACATTGTTTATCAGCCTACCATCTTGGCAAACTCATCACAATCTCAATGTTACCTTGGTTTTTGATCTCTTATCTTTTACCCAGCTTCAATTTCCATTACAGTTTCTCATGATTTATGGCCTAATAATTATTACAGCTAGAGTCTTTCTCACTGCTTTCTAATCTATACAACTCTTTGATTATATTCTTAGTTTTGTAACTATGGGTCCTTTTTGGGTTTTTTGGTGGTACCGGGGGTTGAACCCAGGGCCTCACACTTGCATGCTTTGCAATTGCTGTACCAGTGAGCTGTACCTCCAGCCCATTTTTTTTTAGTTTTTGAGACAGGTTCTCACAAAATTATGCAGACTGCCTCTGGTCTCAAACTTGTGCTCCTCTTGCCTCTGCCTCCTGAAACTATGGGTTCTTGAAAGTGCTTAATTAAGCATACTTTCAAATTCCACTCTTTACATCTATTATCACTGATTTGTTGGTATTCTTGTTTCAAAATTTTAAGGTACATTTTGTTTCTCTCTTCTATTTATTTGTACCAGCCCATACATTCTTATAAAAGTTAAATTAATGATAAGTAATGTGCCAAATATTTCCTATGAATAGCTAAGTATACGCAAGCATCAAAGGCTTCCCAGTTCAATACTGGTTTCTAAAATTCATATCTAGTGTTGGGAAATTTGGGGGTTGTTAAATTTGAGGCATCATAATATTATCCTTTACTCTATTAATTAAGAATGTTTTAAGAGGACACAAAGTGAAATTAGGTAAAATTATTACATTTGTTCAAAAAATTAAGGCATATGATACCTTTGAAATTTTCAGAGATAAAAGATCTGAAAGATACCTTGAGTATCACTTGAGATACTCTTAAGTAGCATTTTTTGAAAAATGTGTTCCAAAGGATGTGTATCCCTGGCTAGACTATGAGTTATATTAAGGCAAAGACTGTCTTATTCACTGCTCTGCATCCCAGTCCTTCCATAGTGGAACTTAACAAATATTTGTTAAATAAACAATAAATAAAAAGGAAATGTTGGTGTCCACAGAGAATATCATAGCTCTATTTTTCACAGTCTCTCAGAGCCTTTAACGTGGGGAAGTGCTCTGTGATTATTCAATAGAGAGATAAAGTGTCCAGTGTGTCCCATATTTAACTTTCAAATAGCACATTGAAAAATACATTGACAGAGGCTTTTTAAAGCTTCAAAACAAACAAACAAACAAATAAGAACAACAACAAAAAACTAGGCCTATTCCTCCAGACAAAATTGACACCAGAAAAATATAGATGGTATTAATTAATTATAAAGTAATAAAATTAGCAAATCATGAATGGGGTAGGATGAGGGAATGTTAAAGTCAAGCTCCTTAAAGCCCATCCCAGCACAATTAACTGCTTGCTTGGCTTGATGTTGATGAGAATGGTGGGGGTTGAACCTTCCAAATCCCACTTAGTAACTCTATCCATTTGCTATATCTGGGACATCAGCCTATTATCATACTAATGGATATCTTTGTAACAAAGTTAACAAGGTATTAAGGTATAAACAAGATAGCCCAAATGTATTATCCTTTGTTCACACTTTATCAATTCAGCATCCAACAGAGATATATTTAATTCCTTCTTATGTAGAGCACTGAAGATACCCAGACAAAAACATCTTGGTTCCTTCCTTTATGAACCTTATGATCCAATATGGAAGACATCAATAAAACAAATTATTTGAGACCAGGTGCAGGGACATACACCTGTAATCCAGCAGTGACAGAGGCTGAGGCACAAGGATCACTAGTTTGAGGCTAGAGGCAGCCTAGGCATCTTAGCAAGACTCTGTCTCACAATAAATTAAAAGAGGGGTTAGAGGTGCAGCTCAGTGGAGGAGTACTTGCCTGGAATGAGTGAAGCCTTGGGTTGAGCCCCCCAGTATGGTTAAAACCAAACTAAAACAGACAAGAAAAATACTGCAGTACTGCATTATTGGGTCTGAAAATTTTTTTCATGAATATCAGTCCTCTCAAAATCAGAAACACTATTTCCCTTAAGACAGAACATTATTTCCCTTAATTATTGAAAATAATGTTATAAAAATATGCAAAACATCAATCCATTTTTAACCTCAGTCAGTTCCAAGACACTATTGGACAAACACACACATGAGAACCAATAATAGAGAAATTTAGGAAGACTCACACTGTTACATATTGCTTTTTGAGTTTATACAGTAAGATATTTATATTAATATTATATCAATCTAAAATGCCATTATGAGTATTTAATGTGAAGAAATAACCTCTCATTCTTTTCTTTTTCTAACATTACAAAAAGAACCATTGGAAAATGTATGTATTTCTCAAGCAAATGCTTGTTAAGTAATAGAATCATTTGTTCCTACTATTTTCAGATACATGAGTACTCTAGATGTAGTCAGTCTTCCCATGTTATTAATAAAAAATATTCCTAAAAGCTATGTGGCAATCTAACTTCTTTCTACCTAATTGGTAACATTCACAAAAAATCAACACATCACTATTTTGAATTGGCCAAATAATAAATTATGTAATGTGTCACCAACAGAAAGATCTTGAAAATTGCAAAATGCATGTCAGTCCAACAAATTAAATATGTAGGATAATCCCATATTAGAACGTGTTGGTATGTCCTATGAATTTATTACTTCATTTGCTTAAAGTTATCTTTTCAATCCACTCTACTAAACTCTGCTATACAACAACAACAAAAAGATGTTATGCACGTTGCTACCTATGCTGCACAAGGTTTATATTGTATTAAACTTCTATATGGTAATTTTTTTATAATGCTCTTGGCCCAGTTCATATGATTCTATAGGCTTTTACAGAAAAGAGGCACCCACACACACACATACACACATATTCTCTACTTAGTACTGTACTCTAAATTTAGTGGGGCTCAGAGTAGGCCTATCAGTGAGTTTAAGAATACATATGAAATAATAACCATGGGTTGAAAACAAATGTGTAGATAAGATTGCCTTGAATGAGTCAGACATACATATGGTTCTTTCTATTGTGGTCTTCATTATAACTCAAATGTAACCTTATCATAGATGTTGTCTCTGATCATGCTACATAAAACAGAATTCCTCTGTCACTTTCTAATTTTTACACTTCTCTTTTCTTCTTAGCACTAACCAGCATCTGGCATATAACATATTTGTTTATTATATGTCTTTACCCAACACAATGTAAGCATCTTGAGACTTGTTTGTTTTTTATTCTTAGTGACCCTAGTGGAAATATAACATTCTGCAGTGTAGATAGAAAAACTGAATACATAACTGAGCTAGAAAGGTGTGTGTTGGGAATCTTACAAGCAATATTTAAAGCAGGTGCTAGTATGCCAAGTTAACAAATACGAAAATCGAACTCAAATAAATCTTTAAGTTTAGAATTGAGTGTCTTTCAACTCTGTTCTGGTCTCACACCAGACCTACCACCAATTTTGCATAGGAGTCTCCTGGAATAATTAGGTGCCAATGGGTTCTTGCACAGCAATGTCCATGGTGTCCCGAGCCATTCTGTGGGAGCAGTATAAAAGAATTTTTAAGAGTTGGGTGCCATCGTGCACACCTGTGATCCCAGTGGCTCAAGAGGCAGAGGCAAGAAGATCCCAAGGTCAAGACCAGAGGCAGCCTGCATAATTTAGCGAGATCCTGTCTCAAAAAGTAGAAAAAAAAAAAAAAGGCTGAGGGTGAAGCTCAGTGGTACAGAACTTGCAAAGCATGCAAATGTGAGGCCCTGGGTTCAATTCCCAGTACCACCAAATAAATAAATAAATTAATTAATTAATAATAAATAAATAAATGAATTTTCCACTCACCACAAAGCCAGCAAGAAGTGAAAGGAAGGAACTTGTTTCAGAGTATGAGGAAAAAACCTGTTCTTGGCATCTAGGATTATGAACTTCAACTTGGATTGCAACTTCCAAAAGAATAGTGAGAAATTAATATTTACTACTAGGAATATAGTTCAGGTGCAGTAAATTAGATCCTGTAGTCCAGCTGGAAACCAAATATGCATATGGTGTTTAGAACAAGGAACACAGGCTCTTGTTTAAAACAACAATGGGCTCAGACATAAAAATGATTGTGTGTATGGCACAGTGTCAGAGACAGTTTCGTTCTGTTGTACATAGGGTCACTATAAGTTGGACCTGACTTGATGGCACATAATAATAGCAACAATTTCAGTTTCAATGTTGATGCTAAAAAGCTGTTTGACTTTCAGCATGGTACTAAACTGTTATCAACTTTAGTTTTTCTATCAGTAAAATAGGAAAAGTTTTTAACTGACTACATAGGATGACTGTGCGAATTAAAATTGGATCATGGATGTGAAAGTGTTTTGTAAGGTCTAAATTTTAGTTAGTCTCATTTTCTTAATTGAGAAAAGTGTCCTAACCCATGAAGGACAATTGTGTGTGTGTGTGTGTGTGTGTGTGTGTGTGTGTGTGTGTGTGCATGTGTGAACACATTACAAATGAAGGATAATTATTATCTGGAAGTTATTGTTAACAACTCAGACGTTTTGTGTTTTCAATTATGAAAATAAAGTCAATATCTTGTAAATTTTATCCCTCCACTAAATAGTATTGGCATCTGATAAGAAAAAAATGGTCTTACATCTTCATATTTTTTCTAAACCCTAAGCTTCAGTGAGCTATAAACAAAGAAATGTAGTGGTAAGACAATGAAACGGTTGCTATAAGGCAAGGGAAACAACAGACTGAGTGCTATCTCATGCAGCAGGGAATTTCTCCTTTGTCATAACTTCCTTTGTCATTATTAAGTGCCCTTGTCAAGATTTCTATGTCAAAATTCTCCACCACCCTGGCAGGTGTCTAATAACATATGTCAAAATGTGAAATAGTTTTTCAGCCCCTCTTATTATTCTTGTTGTTAGGTGCTATAGAGTTGCATCCGACTCAAAGTGATTCTATGTGCAACAGACTGAAACACTCCCCAATATTGTGCCATGCTTAGTCCAGCATCAGTGCTCCTCTGCTATTCATAGTGTTTTCAATGGCTAATTGTCTTACGGATTGTTTCAAGAGTGGGTTGCCAGGTCCTTCTCCCATTTTCGTGGTGTTGGTGATCAAACTCCACAGAATGCAGAATGGTACTCTACTGACTGAGCTACAACTCAGACCTTTTTTTTAATTATGAAAGGGAAAAAAGGGATAACAGAGACTGGAAAGAATTCTGAGGGAAGGAGGATATTCCTTGCAAATAGCTAATAGAACATAAATGATAAATGTGATGACTGGCAAGGACCAAACAAACTAAAACTGAAGGTAGCTTATTTTGCAGATTTTCACTGGAGAGAATATAAGTAGAGGTTCAAAGCTTGGGCTTTCCAATCAGAAATACCACTCCTCCATTATGCAGTGTATGAATGTATGTGGGTTACTTGAACCCTCAGAACTTCATTTCCTTCATCTTAAAAGGGAGATAATGATATCTGCCCCATGGTTTATTATAAAGATTAAATGAGATAATGCACGCAAAGTGTTTAGCTGCAGGCTGGTGCATTGCTACCTCTATAATGGTGCTCATTACTCTGCCCCACATGCTCTCAGGGTAGCCCTCTGTTTCCACTTCCACCCTCATCATTCATTGATGGTGATGAGAGCCATTTGTTTCCACAATCTGGTCCCTGAATAAGATAAAATTATAATTTACTACCACCCAGGCTGCACTATCTTTACTGCATGCTTCTTAGTGATTAACAATCAATTACAATATCATCCTTTAAATTCAGTCAGTAGCACTGTCAAATGATTATGAACTATAATTAAATTAATGATATTGAACTTTAATTTTAGTTGCATGGCTGCTTTTATTTGATGTCTGCTATACTCTTCATTGAGTGAGCACTGGGTTCTGGTGTGAAGTTATTGTATTTATTTTACAGCCACAAAAGAACAAGCCCTTGATATAATTTAAAAAGATAACCACAAATAGAAATATTTCCACATGAGCTCATTTGAAGGTTCATATTTGCTATTCATTAATTTAGGATTTGACAATTTAACATAAATTAAAATAAAAGCCTGTTTCACGGAGCATGTGACTCATTCCTCACTGTCTCAGCATGACCACACAGATGCTGGTGTTCAGTAATGTCCTTAAATATAATTTAGAAATGAGAAAGTCAGTGAAGCTGGAGCAATGCATGTACAACTTGCAGCCCAGCTCCCTATGACATTAAAATCGTGTTAATCTGAGACTCAAATTGTGAAGTGTGAAGGAAGAATCAAGATTATTAAGAATAAATCAACAAATTGCCTTGTCGACTGTAATAGAAAATGCTAATATGATTTACTGGTAACAAGAAATTGGATTGTAACTTAGCTATTTTAAGTCAATTTGAAAAGCAGCCTACAATTTGTGTCCTGATATGGAGTGAGCCTCAGCTTCTACTACATATTTTCCAAGGAGCACAAGCACAGGCAGGATGACAGATTTGTAGAGCATGGTAATTTAAGTATGGACACACCTCTAAAGCAATTTAGGTAAATAAGTGAAGAAGAATGTGTGCATTTATATACATATATATATATATATATATACATATATACATATGCTATAAAGGTAGGGATCTAGTTGTTTATATCTAGTTGGAAATGATCAGAAGGATTTGATAAGGGTAATTTTAAACCTGGTAGTTTTGTATATGTAATTAGAATATGGAACTACTATGATAGGTATAAAATGAATACTCAAAAGCTTTTCCCTTTACTGTATTATGCTGAAGCTTAGTATCTATTTCATTTTTCAATTACATGGTAGGTAAGAATGTGATTTATTCTGTAACAAAATGAGTATGATGTAGGAAGTAATGAAATTGTTATTCAGAATTTATCTTCAATATGGACACATTCTGAGTGATTGACCATCAACACATTTAATAATATCTCCTTACTAACTGCTTGTCAGGTCTACAGAGAGAAAGTCTCATATAATGGCCACATCAAAGGATTCAGCTGTACGTGCATATTACGTTTATGTGTGGAAATTTCCTTCCACTGTGAATAGGCTTCCAGGAATGTGCCACTTTGACTTATTTATTTAACATTTCATGCAAGGGTTATTTGTTTATCAAGTGCTAGCCACCTTATCAGGGCTGGGGTTTAGCTCAGTTGGTAGAGTGCTTGCTCTGTGTGCTCTAAGGCCCTAGGTTGGACCCACAGCACTGCACAAACAGAAGAAGGACCTGGCAACTCACTCCTGAAACAATCCCTGAAACAATCTGCCATTGAAAACCCTACAAATAGCAGAGAAGCACTGGTATAGTTCTAATATGGCACAGTATCAGGGAGTGTTTCGTTCAGTTGTACACAGGGTCGCTATGAGTCAGACTGGACTGGATTGTACCTAACAATAACAATAACAACAGGCACAGTATGGAAGGCATAGTAGGAATTATATAATAAGCATGAAGAAAATAATCAATGTGTTCAAGAAGGTGTGTTCAGACAATCAAAAGTGATTTAGAAAAACATGGCAAATGCAGGAAAATGGAGTACTTATGTCAGACCAGGACTTCATATTAAGAAGAATAAAGTAAGGGGAAAGAAACACTGGAAGAAAACAGAACACAGTGGCCAGATCAAGAAGGGACTAATGTGTCCTATCAAAGAATAGACAACCTGTAGGAATGGGTAAGCCCTGAAGACTTTTAAATAGGAGAGGGATAGTTTCCAATGTGTGTTTTATAAATATCACTGTGGAAATTATGTAAGGGAGCTTCAGACTTGCAAGAAATTGGCTTTGCTTTTCTACTGCGTATTTGTCCATTAATAATTTTCTTGTCTGTCTAATCTATTCTTCTTTTTATCTTGCCTTCCAACATCAGACTGTCTAATTAAATTTTTATCCTCTTGAATTGTTGTTTAGGACTAGCTTGAGTCTTGACTTGTGGCTTCTCCATGTTAATTTTAGAATCAGTTTTTCAAGCTTGACAAAGTACCTTTTGAGATCTTCACAGGAAATGTTTTTAATTTATACATTAATTTGGGAAAAACTCACATTTTTATTGCATTTTTAGTTTGGCTTTCAGATCCATAATATTACATAATTTGCTTTACACTTAAAGTCTTCTAAGTGTTTTTCAATAAGCATTGTAAGTTTTTCCACAAAAGACTTGGATGTTTTTTGTAACATATGCATACACGTATATGTATGGATATATACATATTCATATGTTTATATATACACATATGAATATATACACATATTCATATGTACATATGTATATACATATGAATATGTATATATCCATACGTATGTATACACATATTCATATGTATATATACATGCATATATATGTATATACATATATGGGTTGGGATTTAGCTCAGTTGGTAGAGTGCTGCGCTGCAGTCTCTGAGGTCCCGAGTTCAATTCCCAGCACCACAAAAATGGGAGAAGGGCCTGGCAATCCACTCCCAAGGCAATCCCGAAACAGTCAGCTATTGAAAACCCTATGAGAGTCACTATGAGTCGGATACCGACTCGACGGCACCTAACAACAATATACATATATAATACGTGTATATGTGTATATATACATATGAATGTATATACGTATGAATATGTATGTACATATATATACACACATACATATACATGTGCATATATATGGTATATGCACACATGTATATTTCTATTATAAATAAAATATTTAAAAATTTACAGTGTATGATTATCACCTGGTTATTTAGTTCCATGGGTAATTTCTTATAGAGGGTACAATTTTCATATGAGTTGTTTTGCCTATAGAGCATGATATTATCCACAAATAAAAGCAACTTGGTATTTTGTTTCTCTTTTAAAGTTCTATATTAGTTCCTTCAGGCTGCTATAACAAAATAACCTTAGACTCAGAATTTATAAACAATAGACATTTCTGTTTCACATAAGTCTGAAAAATTTAAGATCAAGGTACCAGTAGCTTCAGTGCCTATTGAGGCCTTATTTCTCATAGATGGCACTTTGTTTCTGTGTCCTTACATGGCAGGAGGGTCAGGAGGCTCCTTTTATCTCTTTTATACTAGTGTTAATCTCATTCATAAGGGCGGCCCTCATGACTTGATAATTTCCTCCAAAGGGCCTACTTATTAATACTACCACAATGTGGATTAATTTTCAACATGAATTTTGGAGTGACACAGCCAAACCATAGCAAGTTCTTATGTCTTTTACTTCTTTTCACTATATGTACCTCTGATGAAATATTGAATATACCTACTAACATTCAATTCTTTCCTTCCTGTTCTGAAAGGAAAAACATACAATTCATTATTCAATGCTAAGATATTTGATGTAGATATTTGGTACATGCATATTATACTATTAATTCTCCTCTTTATAGTTTACTAAGAGTTTTTATGATAAACATATGTTGAATTTTATTTATTTATTTATTTATTTATTTATTTATTTATTTATTTATTTGCAGTACTGGGGTTGAACCCAGGGCCTCGCGCTTGCATGCTTTGCAAGTGCTGGACCACAGAGCTGCACCCCCAGCCCATTTTTTTACTTTTTGAGACAGGGTCTGGCTAAATTATGCACACTGCCTCTGGTCTCAAACTTACAATCCTCTTGCCTCTGCCTCTTGAGCCACTGGGATTACAGGTGTGCACCACCATGCCCAGCTGTTGAATTTTATTAAGTCTATTAAAATTTCTTTATTTTTTCCCTCTAATCTGTACTATAACACAATGTTAGACTTCAAGGACAAAATCAACTTGATTATGATTTTTTATACATTTCCAGAATTAGTATGTTAATATCTTGTTTATACTTTTTATGTTAATTTTTGAAAGAGGTTGGCTTACAATTTTCATTTCTTCAAATCTCCTATTATTTTAGTTATAAAGTTAGTTGGTCCTCATGGAATAATTCAGAAGTATTCTTTCTTTCCACTTTTAAATAATTCTCCTAAATAGTCTGTGTACATTTTAACAATATTTCTTTAACATTATTTTGAATTCTCTTGTGAACATATCTGAACTTTCTACCTTTCAGGAAAGGTGATTCAGTATCCTTAATGACACAGGACCATTATAATCCTTTTATCCTCCTTGGGAATATTTAGAAAGTAAAGTTTTATGAATTTATCATTCTGAAGCTTCTAATTTATTATCATGAAGATATTAACCTAATCAATTTATATCTGAAGTATCTAGAATTCTATGTCTCTCTATTATTCCTAATTTTGTTTATTGGTGGTTCCTTTCAGTTTTGACTAATCTCACAAGAAGTTTGCCAATTAGTTCTTAAGGTAGTTTTTAGCTTTGTTCTACTCTACCATATATTTCTATTTGATTAATATTTGGTCTAAGCTAATCAATGGGCTTAACTTTTTCTCTGATGATACAAAGGTTTTAGTACACTTTAACATCATTGCTCTCCTTCCATTTTAAAAATTGTTTTCTAATACTTTAGTTCTACCTTGTTTCACTCGGCAAACTAAACATTTAAGTATAGATAATATTTATTTAGTTTTACTCATCCATTTATCAATATATTTGCCTAATTTATTTTTTGTGTATATAATATCTTCCATATGGCATCCTTTTGCCCAAAGTTTATGTTTTTGGAAGGTTATACTACATCAGTCAGTATAGGCAAGTTTATACCCCAATAAGATACATTCCCAAACTTTCAGTGATTTTATGTAACAGAAGTTTATTCCTCATCCTTGTAAAATAATCTCTCCAGAGTAGTTGAATAGGCACTTCAGACTACTTTAACTTTTCCATATAACATGTGCTCCTTTTAATAATAATAAGTTTGGTAAAGAGGAAAGTGGACTGGATGTTCAGATACCAGTATTTAACTATTTCCATTTAAAAGTAATGTATTTAAGTCCTATTAAGGAAAGACTTTCCTATGCCTATATGTTGGAGCATATTACCTATCCTTTCTTCTATTGATTTTAAAGTTTCTGGTTTTATGTTGAGGTCTTTTATCTATTTTGAGTTAACTCTCATGCTTATTGAGAGATGCAGGTCAGTTTTCATTTTTCTGCAAGTGGATATCCATGTTTCTTAGCACAATTCATTGAAAAGGCTATCCTTTTTCCATTTACTTGCTTTGCTCCTTTGCCAAAAATCAGGTGGCTACAGTGTGTTGAGTTATTTCTGGATCTTCTATTCTGTTCCACATGTCTTCAGTACTATTTTTGTGCCAGTACCAAGCTGTTTGTGTTACCACTGCCTTGTAGTATAGATTAAAGTCGGGGATTGTGATTCCAGCTACACCAGTTTTGCAGCTTAAGAGTGTTTTGGCTATATGTGGTCTTTTGTGATTCCATATGAGTTTTTGGATTTTTTTTTCTATTTCTGTAAAGTCTGTCATTGGGATTTTAATGGGGATTGCATTAAATATATAGATTGCTTTTGGTAGGATAGCCATTTTTATTGTACTAATTCTCCTGATCCAGGAACAGGGAAGGTCCTTCCATTTTTTAGCATCCTCTGTGATTGCTCAAGAAATTGCAACAAGAATAGATAAATGGGATTACATGAAATTAAAAACCTGTACAGCAAAGGAAACAATCAACAGAGTCAAGGAAATTCCCACTGAATGGTAAAAAATCTTTGCATCCTATACATCAGACAGATGACTAATTTCTAGAATTTATAAAGAACTCAAGAAAATAATACCCAAGAAAACAAATAACTCAATGCCTAAATGGACAAAGGAACTGAACAGACAGTTCCCAAATGAAGAGGCCCGTAAAGCCATGAAACCCATGAAAAAATGCTCAATATCTCTAGCCGTTAGAGAAGTGCAAATCAAAACAACACTAGGATTCCACCTTACTCTAGTAAGAATGGCTAAGATCTATAAAACAAATAACAACATATGCTGACGAGGCTGTGGAGAAAAGGGAACCCTCTTACACTGCTGGTGGAGCTGTAAATTGGTTCAACTATCTTTGGAAATCAATATGGAGGTACCTTAGAAAACTAAAAATACATCTACCATATGACCCAGGTATAACACTACTGGGAATATACCCAAAGGGAGATGAGTCATCATACCACAGAGACACCTGCATGTCCATGTTCAATGCAGCACTTTTCACAATAGCAAGGATATGGAAGCAACCAAAGTGTCTGTCAACAGAAGAATGTATAAAAATCTGTGGTACATATACACAATGGAATACTACTCAGCGATCAGAAAAAAAAAAAAAAAAGAAAGAAAGAATGTCATTTGCAGCAAAATGGATGGAATTGGAGAAAATTATTTGAAATGAACAAACACAAGCCCAAAAAGAGAAATCCCACGTGTCCTCACTCATACGTGGGAGCTGAATTAAATTTAAAAGAAGGAAAAAATCCTATACAGAAATTAGAACATATTGGAAAAAGCTAAAGTTAACTTAGTGGAGAAGGGACAATTTAGGGAGCAGAAAGAAGGAGGGAGGGATCTAGCAAAATGAAGCGATGGTGGGAGATAGGAAAGGCAAGAAGACAGGAATGAGAGTGAGGGTGACCTCAAAGTAAGCAGCCCAACTTTAACAGTTCAGGAAATAATTATAGTAATACCAACAATACCAAAGAATGGTCATAATAAAAATGGGCTCGATTATTCGTGTAATACTACTGACAATGTAAAAAGATAGATCACTTAAGAAAAAAGTTTGGACTTAAATCATAATTGAGATGCAAGGGTGTATAGAAAAATAATTCCACAAAAAGACATGCAAGTAGAAGAAAGGCCTTTGGTGAAGGGGTGGGAGAAGGGGAGGAGGTGCCCAAGAGTGTAAGGGGGAAGTTATCTGTGCAATGTATAATGAAACACATATATGGAGATGTCACAATGAAATGCATGTCACAATGAAACACATTAAGTTGTACATTACAAGTTTCCAATTAAAAAAATGAACAAGTAATGTATTTATTTATATTTCTTAAACAATGATATATCTAATTTCAAAGGTGTAGGAAAGTACTCATTTTGTCCCTTGTTACCATAAGAAGAGAATAAGATATTCGTGTTTAATAGAGATGTGCATGTTAGAAAGTAAAGGTCATTTTATAACAGACTCATTTATTTGTTGTTTGAAGATCTTTTTATATTTTGCATATTAAAGAATTCTAACTTTTAGCTCAGGACAAGTCAAGTCTGATAATATTACTATCATCCCACTGTCTTCTGACATCCATTGTTATTGAGAAATCAACTGTCAGTTTAATTCATGTTGCTTCATAGGTGATCTATATTTTCTTTTAAATTGTTATTGGTATCTGTTTTTCTTTGGTCTTCTATATCTTCAGTATCCTGTATGTATGTATAGATGTCTTTTATTTATCATCCATTAGAGTCATAGGGATTCCTTGGTCTAAGACATAGAATATCTCCATAAATTTTGAAAAATTATGAGACATCATCTTTGAAGTATTTATAGTATCTTTATAAAATCATATTTTATGAATTTTAGATATTTATACCCTATACCTCAGTTTTCTCTCCATTTTTGTTTTTGATTTGTTTTGTTTTGTAGTGTTGAACACAAAATCTCACATATGCTAGGTAAGCACTCTACCACTGAACTACACACTCAACCATATAATTCTCTTGTAAGAATTCTGTCACTTGGTTTTTCTGGTTAGAATTCTATATAATTTTTTCATATATATTCTCCAATTTTCTGATTCTCTTTTTAGCTATATCTAGTCTATTTAACAGTTGCAGGACTTTTGATTGTAATTATTCTAATTTTCATACTGAGAAGTCCTATGAGGCTTTCATTAAAATTGCTTATATCTAGCTCAAATTCAAGCTTTACTTTTACTTCTTTAAAATTATGTCTGCTCATTCTAGTATACAAAGCTTTTAAAAGTTTATTTTTATTGTGTGTTTTTATTTATTCTCATTGATGTCTCATTATTTCACTATAAAGTGTGTTTGCCTCTCATATTTTCATATTTGGAATTTACAAATAGAAATTTTATTTATATATATAGATTAAAGTTGCATTTTGCCAGATGTCTGTGGAGTTTATCATATTTTCCCAATTCTCTCTGGGTTCACATATTTGATTAAATAGGAGAATAAATTCATATAATTATTTTAGTTTTTATAAATAAAAATGAATTGTGGATATATGACTGAAAACTTACTTGTAGGAGACTTGAGATTTCTCCCCTAATACCAGAGTCAGGCATGAGACAGAAATGATTTCTTACATCTCTTTTTGAAATATGGGATGTATTTATCACTCATTCCTTTATTACAGGTTCAACCAGCATAAAGGGGCTTCTTTATGTACGACTCTGATAATTTTAATTGTCCCTGGACTTTATCTGCTACTCCCTTCATCTTTCATTATTATGAAAATGAGTGCTCAAGATCTCAAGAATTCACCAAATATTTTGAGGAAAAAGACAAAGATCATATCTATACTGTCTTTTCTTCCAGAAGTTTTCATTTGAATTAGTTACAGAGCTCAGAACTTATTTTCATTTTAATTCAATAACAATGATGCATTTTAAAGTATCCTTTGGGAATTTTATTCATCATTCTAGTTGTTTCAATCCAGATAGTGGCTCCTACTCACTGTATTTCTAAAAAGGAAAATCTTCCACAGGTTTTGTTTAAATTTTCAGGATGAACACTTAATCATTTTCCAGGCTTGTCTTTTTCATAATAAATGGTTATTAAATTTATAAATTTCTTCCTGAATATTGTTTTCTTTGAATATGCTCTATTTTGCTATATATTGAATTTGTTTTGCCATTTCTAAAGTGGCATACCAAAATATTTATAATTTTATGTTGATTTTCAGAGATTTGCAATCTTAATCTAGTGGTTTGAAAATTTAAAGTTTTAAGTTAAATTTAAATCATATTTTTGACTCATATAATTTCTGCATTGATAGATGTAGTGAGATGCTTTTGTGGCCTCATAGACAAATAATATTTATAAAAATTCTGTAGAAGGTCAGTAAAATAGTTTATTCTTTGGAAGTGAAAAAATGAATACATATATATATTCAACATTAAGAATATTATGGAAATTATTTTTAATTCTTTTCTACTTGATATGGAGAAGAATGAGGGTTTCACAATAGAACTTTCTCTTAATATTTGTGAATTTGTAAATATTTTCAAAAAATTTTCTAAGACTAAATAAATAGACATACATAGTAACCTATGTATGTGTGGGGTGTGTGTGTGTGTGTGTGTGTGTGTGTGTGTGTGTGTGTGCATGTGCGCACGCATATGTGTGTGTGTGTATTATATATAATTTGAACCATAGATGTTCTTTACTGGTCATTGTTTTACTGTATCTTTATCTATATTTTAAGTTGATGCTTTATATTATTTCTTCTTTAGGCCTGCATTAAATAAACAATATATCATTGCTCAAAATATTAGCATATAATAAACATAAATGTTTCTAGGTACTATAATTTTGCCCTTTAATCAGTCAATTGCCCACATTAGTTTGTTATTATAATGAATGTATTCATTTGATTTTCCTTTTTTGTTTGTGAGTTCCAATGTTTATACTTTGCATATTTTCCTTCTCATTTTGCTTATGTGGAAAAGTCTTGCATTTTTCTTTCCTCCACTACATTTAAAATAGGGTTTGCTTTTAGCATTTAAAAATATGGTTTAACTTGTTTTTTGGCTTATCAGATTTCTAAAGTTAATTGGTGTCATTTTCCTCTAACAAATGAAAGATAATGTTTAGCATAATTTCATGGCCTATGTCTGCACTCCACTTCTTACTCTTGCTGCCAGAATTCAATAAAGACATCCTCACACTTACATAGTGCTTTCTTTCAGTGAGAAGTATGAATTTCATCTTTTTACAGATCAGATCTTTTATATCCATCTTCTCTACTTACATAAATTTGAATAAAAACTTTTTTGAAGGAATTTATGAAATTTTATTTATTTCAATTATTTACTATTGCATCTGAGCTTACTGGTTATCAACCTTAGCAAGTGATCAATCCTTTGATACTATAGTTTTTTTCTTATTAAACTACAGTCAATATATCAACTGGAAGCAAAATAGACTTTTGGAAGGTGTATTTTCTGAGATCTTTCATAGTAGTAATACATAGTGACACTACACATTAATGATTTGCCCTAAAGTCAAAAATTTATGTATTCTTAATGTCCTTAAAGCATGGTTTTACTGCCAGTTATGCCAGTTATTTGATATTGCAGAGGAGAAATCTGAGGAGAGTCTGATTTGTTAAAACTGCTTTGTAGAAATAATGTTTACTTTTTGTGGATTGAATTATATTTCATTTATGTAAGTGACTTGTAAACACTGAAAAATACATATCTAGGATTGTTGGCTACTTTCATATGCATACACAAGGCTTTTCTCTATTCTTAAAAATTGTATTCAATTATTAGTTTGAGTATTGCTATTTGGTTGTTGTTGTTGTTGTTGTTGTTGTTGTTGTTGTTGTTGTTAGGTGACCTCAAGCTGGGTCTGACTCATAGTAACCCTATGCACAACAGAAGAAAACACTCCCCAATTCTGTGCCAGGCACAAGATCTTTTTTATGTTTAAGCCCATTGTTACAGATACTATGTCAATCCATCTAGTTGAGGGTTTTCCTTTTTCTGTTGACCCACCATTCTCCCCAAAATGACGTCATTTTCCTGGGATTGGTCCCTCCTGAACATGTCCAAAATACATAAGACACAGTCTAGCTATCCTTGCTTCCAAGGAGTTCTCTGGTTGCACTTCTTCTAGGATGGATCTGTTGGTTCTTTTAGTAGTTTGTTGGGTCTCTTGTTGTTAGGTGCCAGTGAGTCAGTATCCAACTCATAGAGACCCTGCATACAGCAGGTGAAACACTATTGTCAGTGCTTCTCTTCTGTTCATAGGGTTTTCAATGGTGGATTGTTTTTTGGGAGTTGGTTGCCAGATCCTTCTCCCAAGCCTATAGTACCTGGTGTTCCCAGGTGGTCTCCCATGCAAGTACTAACCAGGCTGAACCCTGCTCAGCTTCTGAGATATGACAGGATCAGATGCCACAGGGGTATAGCTGCAGGCATGTTGGTTCTCTTAGTAGTCTTTGAATTATGGTCTCTAGCACCATAATTCAAAAGCATCAATTCTTCTCCTGTCTCTCTTATTCAATGTTAAGCTTTCACAAGCATATGATACAACTGAAAATACCATGGCATTGGTCAGGTGTACTTTTGCTTTCAATGTGACATCTTTATGTTTCAACACTTTAAAGATATCTTTTGTAACAGCTTTTCCCAATGCAATGCATCTTTTGATTTCTTGACTGCTGCTTATGTGAGTGTTGATTGTAGAACCAAGTAAAGCAAAATCTTGGACAACCTCAATCTTTTCACCATTTATCAGGAAGGTGCTTACTGACCTAGTTGTGAAGATTATTGTTTTCTTGATGTTGAGGCACAATCCATACTGAAGGCCATAGTGTTTTTTGATCTTCATCAGTAAATGTTATAAATCCTCTTTACTTTTAGCAAGCAAGTTTTGTTATCTGCATTAATGCAAGTTGTTAATGAGTCTTCCTCCAATCAAGATTCAGCATTCTCCTTCATAAAGTCCAGCTTCTCAGATTATTTGCTCAGCACAGAGATTGAAGAGATATTGTCAAAGGTTACAGCCCTGATGCACATCTTTCTTGACTTTAAACCAGGCAGTATTTCCTAGTTCTGTTTGAATGACTTCCTCCTGGTCCATGTACAGATTCCTTATGAGTACAATTAAGTGCTTTTATATTCCTATTCTTTGCAAAGTTATCCATAATTTATTCTGATCCACACAGACAAAAGTTTTTTCATTGTCAATACAACATAGATATACTTCTTTCTGGTAGTCTCTGTTTTGTCTAATATCCACCTGACATCAGCACTGATGTCCCTGGTTCCATGCTCTCTTTTGAATCCAACTTGATTTTCCAGAAGTTCCCTGTCTATATACCACTGTAGTCATTTTTGAATGATCTTTAGCAAAATTTTACATACATGTGATATTGATGATATTGTTAGATAGTTTCCATGTTTGGTTAGATTCCCTTTTCTGGGAATAGGCACAAATATGGATCTTTTCCAGTCAGTTGACCAGGTAACCATTTCTACATCTCTTGATATAAAAAAGCGAGGACTTCCAGTGCTACATCTGTTTGTTGAAACATCTCAGTTGGTATTGCTACCATTGGTGGTGGTGTTATGTGCTGTCAAGTTGGTGTCTGACCCATAGCGACCCTACATACAAGAGGCAAAACAGTTTTGCTAGTGCTTCTCTGCTACTCATAGGTTTTTCAATGGCGGATTTTTTTTTGGGGGGGGAAGGGTAGTATACAGTGAGTTGCCAGGCCCTTCTCTCAAGCCTACAGCACCTGGTATTCCTAGGCGGTCTCTCATCCAAATACTAACCAGGTTGGACCCTGCTTAGCTTCCAAGATCTGACTGTGATGGATGCCACAGTGGTATGTCTGCAGGCATTGCTACCATAGTTGTTCTTTTTTTCTCCCTTAGAAATACTTAAAACTGGTAAGTTAGTGTAAGATTAAAGTCCTATAAGCCATTTATCTTCCCTTTCATTGTTTACATTTCTTTGACATTTTCATCCCTATTCTGCAAAATTAACTTCTTAGTTTACCACCTCCCTATTCAAGCACCCCTAAAAACATACAGCCTGCAGCAGTACCATTGTGGCATCTGATCCCATCAGATCTCAGAAACTAAGAAGGCTCAGACATGGCTAGTACTTGGATGGGAGACCACCTGGGAACATTAGGTACTGTAGGCTTGGGATAAGGACAAAACAACCCACTCCCAAAAATCAATCTGCCATTGAAAACTCTATGAATAGTAGAGAAACATAGATAATAGTGCTTCCTCTGTTGTACATAGGGTCACTATGAGTTGGACACCAACCCACCAACTTCAGGGAACCTAACAACAATAACACAAAAGAAAACCATATGGAGTATAGCTTAATTTTGAACTTTGTACCAGCAATTTCCTGATATGTTATTTTTCTTTATATTATTTTTAATGATATATTTGAGATTTTCTAGCTATTAAAGATTTATTTTCATTTCTGAATAAGTCCATCACTTGAATTATAATAATTTATACACCCAAGGTAACTGGGATCAATTTGTCCGATTTTTGACAAACACTTTTCTAATACTTTTATTTTTGCTATTATAAAGAATACCTCTACAAGCATTTTGTGCATGCTCCCTTGATTGTATGTACACATATTCAAGGATTATATCCTAGAGAGGAATTGTCAAGTTGTAGAGTATGTAGACTTTCAACTCTTCTTGGTGACACAAAATTGTTTTCCTAAGCCATTGTTTCAATTTACATCTTCCTCAGCAATCTTTGAGAATTCCCTTTGTACCACATTTTCCCAAAAATAAGATACTAAATGACATTTAAATTGGCAGCCTATGCATCTAAAATGATATATATTTATGATTAGTAGCCAATGAGATTGTTGACCTTTTCATATGTTTATGGTCCAGCAGATTTTCTTCTGCTGTGATGGAATATCTATTTTCATATTTCATTGAAGTGCTTAGTTTTCTTTGAATAAGAGCCCTCTATATTATCTAGATAGATACTTAATATTTATTGGTTTTATGCATTATAAAATTTTCCCTAGCTGGTGACTTTTCTATTTTCTCTTTTGTAAAAGAAATTATTAATTTTAATGTAATATGACATTTGTTATTTTCATTACAATTTGTACTTTCTGTTTGGCTCAAGGAAACATGCCATACTAGAGTTTAGGAAGATAATTCCCTCTATTGTTTTCTAGAGGTTTAATGACTTATTTTTCACATTTACATCATCAATGTATATGAAATTTTTTTTATGTTGTGAGATAGTTTTGCATTTCCTTTTTAAGAAAAATTTACTTATGAAAATGAATTGTGATCAAACCATTTGTTTCATGGTTTATTTTTTCTCTACTGCTATGCATTATTTCTCTTTTATATGTCAGAATTCTCAGTAATGTTGGGTCCTTCTCTTTTGTTCCAATTTAGATTTGTCTACGGGTTCTTGATCCAACACTTTTAAATTACCGTAGAGTTATAACAAATTTTGAAATTTAGTATGTTTTTTTTTCCAGTAAAGGAGGGTTGAACCCTGGGCCTTGCACATATTTTGAAAATGCTTTCCACTAAGGGGCACTCCAAACCTGAACCCTTTTTTTTTTTTTTTTTACTTTTTGCTAAGTTACATTTCTTGCTAAGTTACACAAGCTGCTCCTGACCTTCAGTTTGTGATCTTCCTGCCTCCACCTCTGCAATCCATGGGATTACTTTGCCCAGTTTATAGTAGGGTTTCCTACATACATTTCTGACTCAGTGGCACCTAACAACAATGACTTAACTCTTCTTTATTATATTTACTTAATTCTTGCTTATTGTATTGTATATATTGTACTTTTACATTTATGCAACAATTCTATGTATACATGTATTTATTGTTAGTTGCTGTCAAATTGGATCTGACTTATAGCAACCCTATGTACAACAAAATGAAACACTACCCAATACTATGCCATGTACACGGTCTTTTTATATTTGAGCTCATTGTTGCAGTAATTATGTTACTTCTCATCTTGAGTAGTGCTACATCAGAAAAAGGAATTCCCAAGGTCTTCACTCCATTCCTATCATTAAAGTCCACTCTACTTTCAGGAGGCAATTCTCCCCTAGTCATTTCTTGAATACCCTCCAGCCTGGAATGCTCATTTTCTAGGACTATATTTGACAGTGCTTTTCTCCCTTTTATAGGGTTTTCAACAGCTAATTTTTTCAGCAGTAGGCTGCTGGGTCCTTCTCCCTATTCTGACTTGGTCTGGAAGCTCAGCTAAAACCTGTCTACCATGCGTAGCCCTGCTGATATCTGAAATACTGGTTCTATAGATTTCAGCATCACAACAACATGCAAGCCTCCACAACACGACAGGCTGATAGACACATGAGGGCTGACAGACACATACATTCAGTAATATTATAATTACATTTATGTTTTTACATTGTGAACATTAATATTTTTCTCAAATGAACTTGCACTTTTTACTATTTCATAGGAATGCAAAATTATTATATTGATCTTATATATATTAGCCATGATAAAATCTCATCAATTATTTTTATTTATCTGAGACTCCTTCTGGGTTTTGTATAAAGACAATTACATCATCTAAGAATAATGGAAATTTTAATTCTTCCTTTTAAGTCCTTTTACTTTTAATTTTTTTTTCCTATATTACTGTTGGTACTGAGGTTTAACTCAGTTGGTAGTGTGCTGTTCCACCCTCTCTGAGGACCTGGGCTTGATAGCCAGCACTGCAAAAATGGGAGAAAGATGTGGCAATCCACTCCCAAAGCAATCCCAAAATAATCAGCTATTGAAAACCCTATGAGGGTCGCTATGAGTTGGACCCACCTTGATGGCACATAACAACATCTTAACTTTCTTAGCTTGTCAAGAAAAATTGATGAGAGGTGCAATCTTTGTCTTAGCTGATTTCATTTTATTTTTTTCATGTATTTATGTATCTATCTATGTATTTATTTGCAGTACTGGGGGTGCTGAACCCTTGGCCTTTCACATACTTTGCAGGTGGTCTACAACTGAGCTGTACCCACAGTCCCCCATCTGTTTTTTGTTTGGTTGTTTGGTTGGTTTAGTTGTTGTTGTTTTGGGACAAGTTCTCATTAAGTTACACAGCCTGCCTCTGTCCACAAACTTGGGATCTTCCTGTCTGCCTTCCGAGTTGCTGGGATTACAGGTGTGGGCCACCATGCCTGGTTGTCTTAGCTGGTTTTAAAATAAATGTATTTACATTTAACTCATGTATATTAAATTTTCTATCACTGTGTATAAGTGCCTCTTTCCAGCTAAGACATTGCTAGTTTGCTAAGAGATTTCTAAAAAAATTATTTTATCACTTTGATAGCATCATTTTCCTTCATTGTGCAATAATTCCCTTCTAATTCTTTAAGCATATTAGTATCCTGTTCCATATTCTATTTGTAGTATTTCCAATATTTGCAGTATTTGTATCTATTATTCTGCAGTTGTTTGCTTGTTTTTCCACAGTTACCTTGTTTTCTCTTTTATGCACTTGATTTTCAATTGAAAACTCAAGTTTCTTGAATTTCATTTATGGAAATGTTTTGAAGCTTATGTTTAAAATATATTCTCTGAAAAGTACTATCTTTTCATCTGTCAAGCTTCTAGGGACCTTGCCATTCTGTCTTTCTATTTGGCATATTTTAAATTCAACAAGTAGTGTGAATTCAACCTCACATCTACACGAGTGAGCTTTGTGGTTGGGAATTCTCAGAGAAAAGTTTTTATTTCACACTCACCCCATTCCTTTCCTCATCATTACCTGTCAAGTTTGAGATAGGAAGAACAAGGTGAGGTTTATTTCCTGTTTCGTTGCCTGATTGTATCACTATTCCATTGCCTCCATCTTAATGAGGAAAGTGTCACTAATATGATTTTCCTCACTACAGTGGACCAAGGCTCTGTCTGTCTCCAGTCTCTCAAAACTGGCAAGTTGAAACCAGAGTCCACATTTCCAGGGAGCAGCTGGTCTGGGCACCTTGCCCATAGAATAGCAATTGTAATACTTTCTGGCTTCCAATTTGTGTCTCGTATTGCCTCAAGTTTATCTATGCTATGAAAGACATACTTCTTCTTCTATCTGTCTTCTACTAATTTTAAGTATTTAATACTGGGAGAGTTTTTTCTATATATCTAGTATGCATGATGGTAAAAAAAAAGTCATCAGCTTATATTTTATTACTGTTGGTCACTGTATTCTTTTTCTTTATTATTTATTTCAGCCTCTTTTCTCTGTAGGGTTTTGTGATATTTTTGTGAAAGAAATCTCTTCCTTAACATTAAGATGTTAATTATTTTTTCTAAAATTTTCTTCTTTTTGCTGCAGCCAATCATCTAAATATGATTTTCACCTCTAAGTTTTACAACAGATATAGTGTTTATTATTGTTGTTCTAGTATATATTTGCTTGGTTTTCACTTATCCCTCCCCCCACCTTTGCAGAGCTCTACCTTGAATGGATTCTTTCCAGCAAGCTGATATATCTTTTGTAAATATCTTCACTGTCTTTCTAACAGTGGGTTGGATGCATTTCTCAGGCCACAGTGCAGTCTGTGGCCATGGCTCTCTTTCCTTTCCTGTGTCTAGCAAGATTAATCAAGTAGAATCTGCAGGATCAACTTGAGTTCCTTTTCTAACTCTATTCCCTGATACCATCATACAACGAAGCAATGGAAAGCTAGATTCCAGTGTGCTCTGCTTCTGGTCCCCTTGTCTCTTTGTTTCCACATATAAAATTTTATATTGTGAATGCATACCCCACAAAATACAAAGGATCAGTTGATAATTAAAGGTAGTGTGAAAGCAAAAGTATAATACTCAGATTCCTTCAAAAGCTGCAATCATACACAGAGGTGAAATCATCTAGTTCCTTCTTTGATGCAATCTGGAAGATTTTTAAACAAAAAGCAAGAGTTCAGAGATGGAAACAGTTTTATGCCTTTTTTTTTGGAGAGGCAGGACTTCTTTCTTCTATGAAGTTAAGCTGTGGGAATGGGGGGGGTCATTGTTTTTCATAGTTTAACTCTTATGTCTTTGAATTTATCTAAATTCTTCTGGATTCTGGCTTTGCATCAGTTTTAGTTTTTGAAGGACTGGCAACTACTGTTCCTTTTTCAGTATTTTTGGTCATATTTTATTGGAAAATTCATCTCAGAGGCTGATTGTCAGATGTCATTTAGAATCCATTTGTGCTTTGTATTGTGCAGCTTCAAAGGTTGCCATGACTCACAGAATTTGCAAACAGAAATTCAGTTGGTTCTGCTTCTCATAGGAAGAAAGAGAGAGCCATTATCTCTACATACTTCTCATGGCATTTTTGTGATTGTTTCTAGACTAGATTTTTAAGTAATACAAAAAGCAAATACTTATATTTTGGTATTTAGGCCTGTCTGATTGATTATATTAGCCAGAGGAGGAGAAATTCTGGGAATGAATAAAGTCAAATATGCTGGGAGAAGGACCTGGAAACCCACTCCTGAAACAATCAGCCATCAAAAACTCTATGAATAGCAGAGAAGCACAGACAACAGTTCCAGGCATGGCACAATATCAGGTAGTATTACGCTCTGTTGTACGTAGGGTTGCTAAGAATAGGACCTGACTTGATGATACCTAACAACAATGCCACCTTACTCCTTACCCACCTAAAAGCCCATAATTTTTCAGGTCCGTGAAAGTTGAGCAAAATAGGAAGGAGTGATATTCTGCTGCATAAATCATTCAAGGAGTCAAGGTAATTGCAGCTTTGTCATCTTCAATCTGTGACTTTCAAAGTCATACTTGATATTACTACCCCTGTTAGCAAGGAGGAGAAAGAAGCAAGCAGAGAATGCATGGGAAGTTTTATGTGCCAAGCCTGGATGTGGCCCACATCACTTCTGGTTACATGTCCTTCACAGGAACTCAGTCACAGGACCAAGGCTCACCTCAAACCAGGCTATACAATGTGATCCAAGCAGTGGGTGTGGGGAGGAGACAGAACAAGATTTCAGTAACAATTTGAAATCTTCATCACATTACATAATTGAGAAAAGTTCTGTCAGAATAGTAGATTCTTAGAGTTACACAACTTAACTCAGAACTCACAAGTCATCAGATTAAACTACTTCCTGTTTGGCTGTGTAGAACAATTCATGAGAGGCTTTTGCAAAGCCTGAAAGTGCAGGTGAATTACACAGAACTTCAAAGTCTTTTTGACATCCACAGAAAAAAAAGTAGGAGTTGTAAAACCAATGCACTCACAAAGATGAAACCACTTTAATAATGAAGCTTTGTGAACTTCAGCTAATTACTGATATACCTTCCTCCATCGTGTTATGTAAATGTTTACTAGCTGGGCACACTAAATGCAGGAAACACTCTCAACATCTGTTCTAGGCTACAGAATACTCATTTTTTTAGGCCAGGTCAAACTGTGATTATTGCAGAAAAATTAATATGCATTATTGTAATAGATCTCATTACATTACTTGAAAACTTAGAGATTTCACCCAAATCTCTAATGTTAAATTTGAGACAATGGGAGAGTATGCATAAGATATTTTATCTTTACAATACCACCAAACCACTTTTAACTTAGTGATAAACTGAATAGACTATGACCTCAAGGAAAGTGGAGCATAATATTGAATCCTAAAACACAGAACATACACCGAATGTGCTAAATACAAGTTTACTATCTTTTATTTGAACTGTGAAATCCATAACTGTTTAGTACCCCCAGCACAGTGGCCAGCTTTTAAAGTGTTTTAGTTGTTTGTATTTGTTGTTGTTGTTAGGTGCCATCGAGTCGGTATCCAACTCATAGCGACCCTCATAGGGTTTTCAATGGCTGACTGTTTCGGGATTGCCTTGGGAGTGGATTGCCAGGCCCTTCTCCCATTGTTTGTATTTAGCATGGTGTTAATTTCATTGTATAGCAGCTAGCAGGCAGGCTACGTGATGCTGGGACTTCATTATGTTCATGGCAAGACAAAAGCTCTTATTTCAGAAAATATGGAACAAATTTATTTTGAGTGCAGCATCATTCCCAAAGATGACTTACTGTGATTGTTTTCTCTATTTACTGAGAATCCTTTTTTGGCTCTTCATTTTACTTTGGTGTCAGCCATTCCGACAGCACCCATGCTCTTGTAGTGATTCAAATCTTCTCCTCATTCCACACAATGATCCTGTGTCTCCTCCTTCAGTCTTTACTATCTTCCTAAAAGTCTCTGGAGTTTACACAGTTTATGTGAAATAATTAGTTTCCATTTCAATGTACGTGGAGACAGGCTGGTATAATAAAGGTAACCTCAGACCTAGAATCAGGATTTTTAGGTTCCATTCCAAGTCCTTCTGTGAACTCTCTGATCTAATTTTTAAAGCTATTCAAATTCAACTGTTTCTACCCATAAGATGGAATAATTTGGGATATTTTTACAATAATTTTTTAATCTTTAAAATTCTATGTATGGATTTTTAGATTTATTTATTTATTCAATCAACATTATCATCAGGCACTATGCAAAGTATTGGTATTAACACTAATATGCACTAAACCATTTTATATATTACCTTGGTTAACCCTTATACTTCTGACTTTATAACTGATGAAGCTGACACACATAAAGCTTATTAACTTGACTAAGTTTTCATAATTGTCAGTGACAGAGATTTGATTTAAGTCCAGGATGACCAATTCCAGAACCTGTTGTCCTAGAAACTTTGTCATACTGTCTTGAACTCAAGAGGAATTAGTGGATTCGTCCTTTTCAAAGAGCTCACAAGCCACAGAGGAGGGCAGACATGATAATAAATGGAGTCCAGGCATGAGTGCTACATCCTAGTAATTCTGATATAGAAAGTCATTGGCTGTGCACCAGTAACTCTGTTGTTTTCCATACATTATGATAACCCTCACAACAAATCTTTAAGGTGGGTATAATTATCTCTAGTTTCTTATGTAGGGAAACTGAGCCCCTGAGAGGTTAAATTATTTCTCTAAATACTCCATACTTTACAAGTGGCTGAGCTGTGATTAGAAGTCATGTTTATCTGATTCTAAAATTTGCTTTTGTGACCTTACACTCCACTGCAAAAAGACTGTTCCTACTTGGAAATTCTTGAAATTTGTTTCTCCATCAATGTACTAATTCTTTTCATGAATTAAATATTAAAGACCAAAAACATTGCCCAAATTTGCTAATCTGAGAGAACTCAAATATCATTCTTTGTAATTTCTCAAAGAATTCACAAAGCAAAAGTAGGAGATTGGAATCATTAGGCATTGAAGCCAAAATCCTCTTAAACCTTTGTCTTGCCTGTTTGGAGTTGAATCCATGCAGTCCCTGAAAAAATCAGATATTTGTCAGAGAAATAGACCAGAACTTCAGGTGTAGGTGAAACCACAGAATGTTTCTGTCACTTTTTAAAATGAGGGAATGAGACTAAGAAGCTTAAGATTTTTTGTCCAAAGCTGTATAATTAGTTAAGTAACCAAGTTAAAAATAGAATTTTTCTTTTCTGCTGTCTTAGTCTCTTTATCTGGTAATGACTAAACTTAAAACTTTTATTATTGTCTAGTCAGTTTTCAAAGAGTAGTTACACCATTTATTCATAATAAATATAATATGGGCTGGTTAATTCTATATATTTTATGAGAAATATTTATTATATTTATATTTTTATTTATATTTATTTATATTTATATATATTAAATATATATGTTTATTATATATTATATTTATTCAGAAATCTGTATATTAAAATCTGTATATTAAATTCATTGCTATTCCTCATTATTTAAATGTCTTTCCCAACGTGGTTTAGTATTACTACACATGTGGGTAGAAATATGAGAAGAGGAAAGAGAAACAAAAAAAGTAAAGATCAGAAAATAGTGGTAATATGCTAATGATAATGAGACAGAGAGAGAGAGAGAGAGAGAGAGGGAGAGAAAACAGGAGAGAGAAAGAGAATAAATGAAGGAAGAAATGAGTGAAGACAGGGCATCTAGCTCAAATGTACACAAGATATTTCCACATAATTTGATCCCTTTTTTCAAGTTTTCTACCTAACTTTTCTATATACTACCATTATTTTTTCTATTTGCTATTTCTTCTCTATTCTTCCCAGAATCATTCCACTTCATGCCTTCACACACATATAGAAAACACACAAATATATGCACCATCAGATGTAAGAACATTTGGTGATTTCTGTGGAGTTGAACTATGATGATGTGGCAAAGAACCAAGATTAATTCAATGATGTGCCATCCTCTACATGGCTTTCAAGTATTGGGTTAAAAAGTTCAATTCCATAAATTACTTTGCTTGATATACATGATGACTGAGGAAACGTGCTGATAAAGCTGAATATAAATAAATATAGATTTATAAACTGTATGTTTGTATTGACTAATGCAAAGTTTGAAACTTCTAGATCATTTTTATTTTCAGAGTTTGATCCTCTGGCAATTCACAAGAACATGAGAATGTAAGTCTAGATGAGTATGTCATCACAAATGCATACACATAAGTTAAAGAATATAGATGTGTGCATGTGTGTTTGTGTGTGTGTGTGAGAGAGAGGGGGGGAGAGAGAGAGAGAGAGAGAGAGAGAGAGAGAGAGAGAGAGAGAGAGTGAGAAAGAAAGAGAAAGTGAAGGATGGTTAGTCTTAATTGTCAACTTGTTTGAATTATGAAACACCTAAGAGATTTTTAGCTCAGTTGGTAGAATGCTGCTCTACACTCTCTGAAGCCCTGGGTTTGATCCCCCACATTGCAAAAATGGGAGAAGGACCTGGCATTCCACTCCCAAAACAATCCTCAAACATTCAGCCATCAAAAACTCTGTGAATAGAAGAGAAGCACTGAGATAGTGCCTGGCATGGCACAGTGTTGGTGAGTGTTCATTCTGCTGTACATAGGGTCACTGTGAGACAGACTCAACTCCATAGCACTTAACAACAAGAAGGATATCAGTAAAGCACACTTCTGGGTGTGTCTGTACAGACATTTCCAGAGACAATTAGATCATGAGGGCTCTGACCTAGCCAATAGATTAGTCATTGGATGGATTCACAGTATGATGACATTATTGGGAGGTGGTGAAAAGAAGGAGGTGGGGCTTCACTGGATAAAGTATGTTACTGGGGGTGTATCTTTGGGGCTATATGTCGCCATGGCCCCTTCCTGTATTCACCATGTTTCTGTTTCCTTGTTGATGTGAACTCTGCCACACCCACACCACCATGATGGACTGACACCTCTGAAACTGTGAGCAAAATAAAGAGTTCTTCCCCTTACGTTGATCCTCTCAGGTATTTCATCACAACCATAAGAAAAGTAATGAATTCAGTGGGTACATGTTTTATTGTTCTTTCTTTCCTGACTTTTAACACTTCAGTTTAGCTTGGAGTCATTTTCAACTCAGATCACTTTCATCCTATTTAAAATTATTATTTTTTTACTGCTAGTGGATGGTCAAACTGTATCATATCTATTACTTCATATGTTCTTTTTCTGAAATTGTAAGTTTCAACCTAGAAACATATACAAATAAAAGACAATAAGCACAGACCCTCACTTAGCAAAAAGTTTTGGTCTTCTCTTAAAGGAATAAAATCATTTATGTCATCTTTCACTTTGAAAAAAGAAAGGATAATAAAGTATGCATATTTCATCACCACAGATGCATTTTGACTTTCCTTTAACAAAAGAGGAAAAGATCACTCATGGGTCCTTAAGACTAAAACTATTCTCAATATTTAGCTAAAAGTTTGGGAGAATACATTTAATTCAAGCTGGGCCTAAGACTCATTAAGTAAAAAAAGAGTCTTGGCATAGTAGTTGTTAATTGAAGTATGTTTCTAGCATTTAAAACAAAGGACAAATTGTCTCCCTCAATAAAAGATATCATGTATTCCTTAACTGTATGTTTAAAATACAGTTTTATTTCAACTGAGAATTATGGTGCTGGATAAAAATATTGAGTATACCATGGACTACCAAAAGAACCAAAAGATTGGCCCCACAAAAAGTGCAATCAGAGTGCTCCTTGGAAGCAAGGATGGCTAGACTATGGCTTACATATTTTGGACATGTTGTCAAGAGGGACAAATGCCTGAAGAAGGACATCATGTTTGGGAGAGTGGCATGTCAACAAAAAAAGGAAAACTCAATTAGATGGATTGACACAGAGGCTACAATGATGAGCTTAAACATAAAAAAGATGTGCTTGGCACAGAGCTCGGGAATGTTTCATTATATTGTACTTAGGGTTGCTATGAATCAGACCCAACTCGATGTCACCTAACAACAACATTTCAATTGAGGGATTATATTAACCATAGACTTAACTCTTAACTGACATTGTGGGTGGCTGTCAGACATGGGGCCCTGTACCACGTATCTAAGCATGGGTTAGTTTGCCATGGAGTTATAGGTGATCCCAGAAGCACCATACTAGTTGAAGTTTGAATCTGAATTTTTCATATCATGAAAGTCCCTAAGGAAGGGAAAAGAATGAATTCTTAGTATTTTATGGTGTTATCTTTAGGAGAAATGTTTTACTTTTAAAAATATTTGGGAGTGATTATCCATATGTTTCTAATGCTCACTGTTCAATACGTTCAGGAATTTCCCTTCAGATTTCTTAGCTCCTCATATTTCTCTAAGCTCGGGTTGTTTTCCTGTATTACCATTTTAATCTGCTCCCTTGCCCTTGCCATGACAACAGAAATCTTCTACGTATTCTCCATGGAAGTATGAAATAAAAATGTTGAAATACTTTTATTTTATCCTCCAGATGTGTCTCTGAATAGTTTCATCAAGCCAAAAGTATTCTTTTTTTATGAAGAAGCATCAGATCTGTTTATTTTATGTGAATTTATTAACTCCCACCCAATCTGGTCCTGCCTTCCTCTAGAATATCCACTCTTATTATGTTTCTTTCTTTGGTCTATTCCAGCCCTTTGCAGCCTGGCTGAACAGTGTTTATCCCTTGACTCCTATGAGCTAAGCAAATTCAGTTTCTGCTTCTGTCTGGAAGACCTTTCTTTCCTTTAAAAAAAATCTGTCAAATTCATTTCCATCCTTCAAACTCCATCAGGGTCAAGGCATCTTAGATACTTTCAGTGATACCCCAAGGCTGTGCTTCCTATGTTTCTGAAAGCCTTGCATAGCACCTTAGTACAGGTTTATCAAAGCACTTTGCAACAGTAAATTATAGCTATGTATTTTTTGTCTTTATTCTTCCCTAGAAAATAAAGTCATTGAAAACCAGTATCTGATTGTCTCCTCGTAAGCATAAGTAAATAACTAAACAAATCCACATATAAATGTAGATGTACTGAAGTATTTCATTATTACTCTAATAATGGCATATGAACTAGTACTTTATTTAGAAGACACCAATATAAATTTTTATGTTCTAAATTGTTATTGTTAAGTGTCAATTAGCTTCAAAAGAAATAAAATAAAACAACACAAAATATAGCGTGAAATTTGGCTTAAATTACAAGCATATGTGAAAGATGTTGCAAATGGAAGGTAAAACAGGGCATAAAACTGGAGCCAGAAATAAAAACTAAGGTGATATGAACTCAAAATAACATTCAGTTTTCTTTTGGTCCCATAATGGTATCTTTGCCTCATGCAAATTGTGAATGCCAGGATTTTCCCTATATTCAAGGTGATGGCTACTTGTCATCTGCAATTTCTTCTAGTTTTAAGTTTGACATGTCTGTCTAACTTGCCCAAGGTTTTGGAGAAAATTTTATGATTAGCCTAAGAAAACTGGTTGTTCCTCTAGAAGCCTCTCCTTAGTGGGCCCCCATTTCAGAGTTTGATAGAATTTTACTAAGCTATACTAATTGGAACATTCTATTCCACATGTTTGAAGCTAGTTATATTGGAAGATAAAGTGCACATTTGCATAAATGAATATGTAGCAGATGCACAATAATGCACAAATAAGTGTTTGTAATATATCAGATAAAAACTTAGTTCACAGCATATCCAAAAATGTTTTTAATATTTATTTGACCATAGGAAAAATTAGTCAATTCCATTTTATTGAAAACAGTATGTTAAATCATTTCTGATACAAAGTAAAATGGTCAGTATATTACTCAATCATGAGTCAATATTGAAACTGAAATAATCTCCAGTCCTCTTCTCAATTTAATTTGATTGACTCTACATTTTTTCCAGCAAATTAATGGCTTTCTGTATTCACATCTGTTTCATTCATGAAAATGAGTTATGTATGTTTTAATTTCTCTGCACCTCAATTGCCATATAAAAACTTAGAATTAGTGCTTCTTTTCTCTGAATGAAAGCAATATGTATGTGTCAGATTATCTTTACTGAATCCACGTGAAAAATTTGGTAGAAAAATTCTATAAGAAGTACATAAGTCAACATACCATCTATTCAATTTTCCTGGGAGAAAATAAATAATTATGAAGCAAACCTAATACCACCTCTCTCTTTTGCCTAGTAAACTGATTAACCTGGGAGAATATGATATCTTTAATAATTCATTTATTCAGCAATTGTATGAGTATCTTTCTATGGACTAGTTACTCTTGTAAGTGAGGTACATATCAACTTTCAACGAGCAGAAAGATCTCTTTCCACATAGAGCTTACATTTTAGAGTCTATTAATAATTATCTTTTAATAGAAGCTAATAAATTATATTTGCCTATAATGGTCACGGGCTGGGATTTAGCTCAGTTGGTAGAGTGCTGCGCTGCAGTCTCTGAGGTCCCGAGTTCAATTCCCAGCACCACAAAAATGGGAGCAGGGCCTGGTAATCCACTCCCAAGGCAATCCCGAAAAAAGAGTCAGCCATTGAAAACCCTATGAGGGTCCCTATGAGTCGGATACTGACTCGACAGCACCTAACAACAACAACAATAATGGTCACATTTCCATGACAGCCACTCCTAACTAGGAGAATATATACAAACAGGATGGAGAAAAATTAGCTTCTGTCACAGGATCTGAGAACCCCACCCTTTTCACTAGCAGCATTCCAATTGAATAGCTAGATATTCCAGGTGGTGCTGATTTGTAAGACCCGGAACTCTGTTTTCCTACATAGTCCCATGTTAGGTGATGAGTCTATGATGACTTTTAAATTGTCTGCATTTTGGATTTGATTGCCAATGAGTCAACTTTGCTGATATTCCAGTTTCTGATCACTCTTTTTCTAATCAGACTATCACTTGTTTGTTTTTCTTCACTCAGTTAAATCCACCAGCTTTCTGAACCTTATGCATTCTGTCATATTGTAATTAAGAATAAAAATTATGAGCCTGGTATCCACTAAGTTGCTGCTGAGGATGGAACACAAATGCAAATAAAAAAATAAAATAAGAACTTGTCCAGATCTAAATCCACTAGCTCCCTCTGGCTTAGCAACTGCTCCAATTTCTCAATTTCTCATTACTCTCCCGTGTGTGTGTGTGTGTGTGTGTGTGTGTGTGTGTCTGTGTGTGTGTGTGTGTGTGTCTGTGTGTGTGTGTCTATGTGTGTTAATCTCCCAATGCCTAGTTACAATAATCTACATAATTTTTTATTGTTTTGTTTTTTTTCAGTTTAACAAGAAACACACATAAGAATAAAAGAAAATAGATACGCACAAAGAATAATCACCCATCCTGTCTCTATTCAGAAATAATCCTGTGCATGAATGCTTAGTGACCCACATTCAAAGTGAACTGATTTATTCAATCAAGAAACTGATGAATTTATATAAAATAAGTCAAATATATCAATCATCTTACCAAACTACTTAAGTTGAATAGAAATCCACATTAAAGTGGTAGTAATTGCAAAACATGACAAAACTGATGTTGTTATTGAAATATGTGGCAGATATATTTGACAAACAGTAAAACATTGAATATTTCAAATTTGCAGAGAACGTAAAGGTCTTTATAAAATTGACTTACCACATGATAGAATTTACCAGAGCTTATGAAAATTTATTACATTTCATCTTGAACCCCAGTTGGGAAAAAATGACACAATTTCTCTTCAACTTATAACTCACAAAGCAACTGCAATTGGATATGCACAATCAATATTGATGAATAGCACTGAAAGAAGGACTCCCTTGAACATGGCCCATCACTATCTTCAGGGAATCTGCAGGTTATCAGGGGACTTGCTGTTCTGTGCTGGCAAGATAGACCACTGTGCTCAATTTTGGGCTTTAGTTAACTAAAGTTTTTCAGTAGGCTTTGACTAATTTCCTTTGGGAAATCAGCTCAGTAACATCCATGAGTAACACTTAATCTTTAGCTTTTAAGAGAAAATTTCACAAAATTAACACTTTAAACACTTTATCACAACCAGGAACATAAACATGCATGGTCTCTCTCATACCCACACATCTTAGGTATCACTAGTATACATGTGACATAGGTATGAAACCACACAATGCAATTACATACAATCAGTGTGAAGGATACTGCCTCACGGAACATCATAAAAATGTAAGGTATCAAAGGTATGACTTGGAGATGGGCAAGAGACAAAACTGATTGTATACAATCATTTAAAAATCAGATTGTGTCCGTTATCTTAATGTGAGAGGAATTAAAAAAAATAGTCTTTGCTATGGTTTAAAAATAACTGAAAGCAAATCCCGAAACAACCAACAACTCAATACCCAAATAGACAAAGGAAATGAATTGACAGTTCTCAAGAGAAGCTCATAGGGCTAAGAAACACATGAAAATATGTTCAATATCCCCAGCCATTAGGGAAATGCAAATCAAAACAACCCTGAGATTCCACCTAACTCCAGTAAGAATGGTGAAGAACAACACAACAAATAATAACAAATGCTGGTATGGATGTAGAGAGAAAGGAACACTCTTACATTGCTGGTGGGACTGTAAATTAGTTCAACCACTTTGGAAATCAATATGGAGATACCTCAGAAAACTGAAAATAGAACTGCCATACGAAATAGCTATATCACTTTTGGGAATATACTCAAAGGGAGACAAGTTATCGTACCTCAAAGACAGCTGCACTTCCATATTTAAGGCAGTACTCTTCACAATTGCAAGGACATGGAACCAACGAAGATGCCCATCAACAGAACAGAAGAATGGATAAAAATGGTGGTACATATACACAATGGAATAGTACTGAGCATTAAAAAAGAATGAAATAATGTCATTTGCAGCAAAATGGATGGAACTGGAGAATATCATCTTAAGTGAATGAACACAGGCTCAAAAAGAGAAATACCTATGTTCTCACTCATATATTTGAGTTGAATCTTAAAGAAAAAATGATAAGTGAATATATAAAAATGAACAATTAAACTTAGCTAAGAAGCGAAAATATAAGCAGAGTATAAATAGGGAGGGAGGGGACTAGCAAAAGGAAGTGAATATTGTGGAAGGTGGGAAGAGGAAGGAAAAAATGTAAAAGGATAAAGGGAGAGAGGATAATCTCAAAGTAAATGGTGCAACTTCATGAGTACATGGGAAAAATAGGGAAATAAATGCATACAAATTTTATTACATATTAATCATGTAATATTAAAATGTAATATTAAAAATGTTCCATAAACATTGTAAGTTGATGAAAGTGTAACCAAAAGTGATGTAATAGTTGCACAAAGGAGAAGCAAATAATGTATTATTCTGTACCCCACCAGAATTTATCATAAAGGGAAAAATGAAAATAAATAATCATTTCTCTATTTTTAAAAAACTTTCCTCTTTTGTCTAGATGTTTTTCCTCTTAAATTAAAGGGATTAACTGAGTCACCTACATCTTCTAAAGTCTCTGACACTCTAAGAAAAGTCACTGAAGCATTCTCCAGCTGGTGGAATTTGCTCCAAACTTTCCTGCTGCCATATATGAAGAAAGTTTTCTACAGGCCTTTGACGTTTCTACAGGTCTTGAGACCAGAGGCACTAACAGCTATTGTTCTTAAATACCTTTTTACAATCTTGGAAGGTAGAAGTAGCTCTCCCTGTAGAAGAAAGGGAAGATTTGTTGACAGTCTGGTATAATAAGGACACTTTTTCCCTCTGTGGGGAAGTGTGGGTTTTCTTACTGCTATTGTAAAGAAATTGAGTATCCTAAGCTCAGTTTCACCCAGGCATCACTATATTACCCTGTAGAAATTAGAGCTTCAGGTACTAGTGCAGGAAAATGACAATATTCTAGCTACTGCTATTATAATGAGGAATAAACTGCCCTTCCTCTCTATCTCCTGACAGCATCCATGAAACTGGCAGACCCTATTGTTGTTGGCATCTCACTTTCTCAGTTTCTGTCCTTTTGCTTCATGGGATGGATTTTCTTCTCTACCCAGGGCCTTTAGACAATGACTTACTTAGGTTTATGTGTCTTTCTGTCTATTTAGTTTCTGTCCAAGTTTTTACCTCCTTAACTTGATCTTCTTAGTCTAAATTCTGTCCTTATCTGGGAAACTAGAGAATCAAACTCAAAAATAAATGACAATGAACTAAGGGTAGAGAGATGAAAAGAATTGTGTGGATATAAAGGAAAGTGGAGAGTATATTTGGAGTGTGGGTCCATACAGATCCACACAGCAGCTGAGTTTTCTGTGCTATTTCTGTCAGAGATACCTTTTAAAGACCTATTGTGTCTGGAGGGTAGAGAAGGCTACATTGCTGTTTGGTATATTTGACAGCTTTGATACTACTTTGTCATTTCTCAGTGCTCATTGCTAAAAGTATTTCTTGACTAGTTTCTTCCTTCCCAACCATCTAACTCTCCAACAACAAAACAATGCACACACATGCAAATAAGAATGGCCAGAGATAAAATGATTAGGATTTTTTTTCTTGTTTTTAACTTTTTCAGAGAGCTCCAGAGGGATGAATAGAAGTCCTCTAAAACAAACATCATGAGAATCAATGAGAACTTGTCAAAAATCAGAAGCATAAGGATTCTAATTCAATAGAATTGATGTGGGGTCTAGAAATTTTCCAATTTTAATGAGCATCTTGTGCGATTCTGCTGTGTTTTTCTGCAGAACACTCTGAGAAATCCTACTTCAGAAACTGCCCTTTGATCTGGTGTCATACACATTTGCTCAATCTAAAGGAGATTGTTCAACCCCACGTGTATAGATTACTCACTGACAAATGTTCCTTGATGACAGTGATTTGCTCTGGCAGACAGCTCAACTGTGAAGATTGTTTTCAAAGTTATTTTTTGGCTCCATGAGACTGAAAGACTCATATTCATATGAAAAAACTGCTGATTGGCTTTAGCATTTCTGGATATATTTAGAATAATTCCTTCTGCTCTGTGGTATAGTACTACATAAACATTGTTACTAGGGGTCATATATAGAAAGATGTACAAATGTAATGAAAAAATGGAAGATGGAGCTTGTAAATATCTTTGGTAAAATACTATTATCTCAAAGGTATTTTATGTGATGAGGTTTAACAATGTGAAAAGTTTTGAAAGAAAGATTAATGGGATCTTTTTTTGGAAAGTAAAGACTACTCCAGTCATTGGTGTTGAGGCAATAAGATATACAGTAGAAGGTTACTGAAAAGCTGCCTTATTTCAGTGTTTTGGAGTCATTTAGAGAAAAAGTGTAACAAAATGGCACTGATGGTTCTGTAGGTATCTAGCATATTCTAACTTCACAATAATAATGTTCATGGGAAAATTATTTCTCAATATTTCTCAGTAGAGAATTAAATCGCCCCAGTAATACAAGCATCACAGTACATCTCTTCTCCTTCAGTAGAAATCACCACACTTGACCTCCATCAAGTCTGACTGTGAGTTATACACTTAAACTTAGTCCTGGTTCCATAAGGAAGAATACATCTGGTGCCTGCAGTGCTTTAGAGGTGAGGGCAGCAATGTCTAGAATGCTGAGCACTAGGATCATATTGGTAACACTTTAGTCCTTAGTCCATACATGCAGCTGAATTACTGGGTGATAGGTTGAGACAACTGATGTTACATAAAATAATGTGATCAATATTCCAACATTTTCACTGTTAGCAGGTGATATTTATCAATAAACCATTAAAAAACAGCAACATCAGTTTCAGGCAGTATTTTTCATGGTACTTAACCTTTTCTCAGTTATCTTGATAAACAGGGAAGAGACTTACAGTTCACGACAACTTTTACTTTCTTCACGTCTGGGAATGACACATCATTTTCTGCACTGCATTCATATTCCCCAGCCTGGTCCCTTGTAATTCCATAAATGTCCAAATATTGTCCATTCTCAAATGGTTTTGCTACAAAAGAAAATACAGCATGTTTAATTGTGGCTGCAGGAGGCTTCATTCAACTGAAACAACAATCTCATGACATCCTACTAGATATTTCTGACAAAACAATTCTAAATGACACTAGGGAATTATTAAACTCTTTGTTCAGAGGAAAACTCAGAGAAAAAAGCAGGAGTAGAACAAGGGATACTATAACAACTGTTTCCCCAGAACAGGATATACACATGTTCTTTTTAATAGATTATGTTCTTTTAACCTCCTAACACATCAAACAGATCTCTGTACATTTCTGTAATTGAGTTCAACAACCTCCTAGCAGTGTAGATAAAATTCACTAATATGAGTTAGTATATATTGGCTTTTATACAGTGTGAGCTTGCAACTTGACACTTAACCTAACTAAATGTTACTTTTTTTCTTAGGGAGAAATCTATTCATACTCAAGGTTTCAATCCAGATGGCTTGATAAAAGCATACAGATCTATAAATCTATTACCATATTTCCATTTCTAAAGTTATCAATTTTGCCAAGAAAGTTATACTGTAAACACTATATGTAAATTGCCCAGGAAATCTGAGAGAAAAATTCATCCAGTAAATCTCAGAAAAAAATCTTAATGGCTTTCAAACTAAAAGACAAGTGGTTATAAAAACAAAATAAACTACCTTTATGTTTTAATATTCCAAGGAAAATCTTTTATTTGACAAAAAATGTTATTGTTGTTGCTGTTAGGTGCCATTGTGTCAGTATCTGGCTCATGGCAACCCTACCTACAACAGGTGTAACACTATTGTCAGTGCTTCTCTGCTATTCATAGGGTTTTCAATGGCAGATTGATTTTTGAGAGGGGGTTGCTGGGTCCTTCTCCCAAGTCTACAGCACCTGGTGTTCCCAGGTAGTCTCCAATCCAAGTACTAACCAGGCCCGACCCTGCTTAGCTTCTGAAAACTGATGGGATTGGATACCACATGGCTACATGGCTATGGTTGCAGGCACTATTGACAAAAATAGCAGTGGATTAAAACATGACGTAATCACAGATGGAAATATATCTTCAAGGGAATGATATTTGAAATAAAAACTGCTTCCTTCAATAGTGGAATTGTTATCCAGTTGGAAGCAGAGAATCATTGAATAGTAAGGATCCTGATTATCAAAGGTATGGCAGATGAGGATTGGTTCAATGTGCATTTCAAGAGCAGGGACCCTTCTCTGTCTTTGCACAGGCATTGAAACATCACATTTCATTCAGTGCATACCAAAGAGAATTGGAAATGAAGAAATGCTTCCATTAAATATTCTGTTTCCCAACGTCAATGTTATTTTTGTCTTAATCTTACTGTCTTACCAAAAATCTTGTAATGATACAGAAGTTAGAAAACTAATAAGAAAATTCAATTTTAATGAGTTAAATTTAATTATGGTATTTGAAATCTAGAGTCCATATCAATCAATCTATTTTTCTATGAGTGCACTTGTTCTATGACCATATTAGCTATTGCACAATCTGCATTCTAAGTATGACTTTGATAATTGAAAACATGAGTGTTTAGAATATATAGAATTAAGTTATTTTGTCATTTATCTAGCTGTTCTCAAATTGTGGATGGGGGAGAGTTAAACTTGTGAGAAGACAGTTGGTTGATAATTTTGAGTATCTAGATATAAGCTTACAAAAACAACCATTAACTTCACAGTCCAAATTTTTAAAATCTGATTTTATAATCATTCTTGTAGCTCACTCCCTCATCTGACTTTTAGGTTAATATAGTATTTAAGGTTTATTGTTCCTTTCGTTCTCTTATTTTTATCCCTACAATGATAATTCTCTCGGCCAAGTTGATGTGTAAAAACTATTGAAATATAGGGAAAAGCTCTTTATCCATATCTAAGAATTTTAAAGTAGAATTTGAATTTTAAAAACAATATTAACTATAAAGTATGTATAGTACTGAAATACTTCCTAAGAATTAAATGACCTCATTGACCAGTAGAGAGTGAAGCCAATCACAAGTGAAAAGTTATATTATAAAATACTATAAAAACAAAATTATCAGAGTCTAAATTAATTTTGATATTAAAATGTCACTTGAATTTTTTGTGTATTATTTTGTATACTAACAAAAACTTTAAAAATGATATTCACAAAATGTTTCCCTTTAGTAATGGGTACATTGTAACCTATTTGAATATTCAAATATTATTTATTCATTAACTAACTGATGAAATATGGTGGACATGCAAGGAATAACAGTAAACATCCATTAATAATTGGAATATGGAATGAAGGTACTATGAATACAGTAAAATTGGAAATCATCAAAAGGCATATGGAGTACATATACAATGATATTCTAGGCATCTGTGAGCTAAAATAGACTTGCATTGGGCCATTTTGAATAAGACAATCATATGGTCTACTACCCCAGGAATGATATATTAAAGAGAAATGGGGTTACATTCATCGTCAAAAAAGGCATCTCAAGATCTGCCCTAAAGTACAATGCTGTCAGCAATAGAATAATATCCATATGTCTATAAGGAAGGTCAGTTAATATGACTATTATTCAAAAATAAGCACCCACCACTAAGGTCATAGATGAAGAGAAGGAAGATTTTTACAAGCTTCTGCAATCTGAAATAGATCAAACATGCAATCAAGATGTAATAATTACTGGTGACTGGATGCAAAAGTTGGAATCAAAGAAGAAGGTTCATTAGTTGGAAAATACGGCCTTGATGACAGAAATGATGTTGAATATCACATTACAGAACTTTGTCAGACCAATGACCTTCTCATTGGAAATATATTTTTTCACCAACATAAATGGCAACTATACACATAGAATTCACCAGATGGAACACTGTTGTTGATAGGTGCTGTCAAGTTTGTGTTCAACTCATAGTGACCCTATGTCCAACAAATGAAACACTATTGTCTTGCTTTTCTGCTATTCACAGGGCTTTCAATGGCTGGTTGCTTTTTGATAGTGGGTTGCTGCATCCTTCTCCTAAGCCTACAGCACCTGATTTTCCCAGGTGTTCTCCCATCCAAGTACTAACCAGGTCTGTCCCTGCTTAGATTCCAAGATCTGATGGAATCAGATGAGATAGTGGCACTGCTGCAGGCTGCAGGAACATAATTGACTACATTTGTGGAAATAAATGATGGAAAAACTCAATGTCAAAAGTTAGAACAAGACCAAGGCTGATTGTGGATCAGATTATCACTGCTCATATTCAGGTTCAAACTGAAACTGAAGAAAATTAGAACAAGTGTATAAGAGCCAAGGTATGTCCCTGAGTATATACCATCTGCATTCAGAGACTACTTTGAGAATGCTTTTAATGGGTTAGACACTAATGACTGAAGACCAGATGAGTTGTGGCATGACATAAAAAATATCATTCACAAGGAAAACCAAAGTTTATTAAAAAGCCAAGAAAAACAGAAAAGACCAAGTTACATATCCAAAGACACTCTGAAATTTGCCCTTGAATGACAAGCAGCTAGAGTAAAAGGAAGACACAATGAAATTTGAGAAATAAAGAGAAGATTCCCAAGGACAGTTCAAAAAGACAAAAACAAATAGTGTAATAGCAAAGAGCTAGAAATAGAAACCCAAAAGGAAAAAATACAATCTGTTTTTCTCAAGCTTAAGGAATCAAAGAAAAAAATCCAAGCCTCAAGTGGCATAGTGAAAATAGGGAAAATATTAAATATTAAATGATGCATGAAATTTAAAAAGAAGGTAGAAGAAATACCCAGAGTCATTATACTGAAAAGAATTGGTGGATGACCAAACATTTCAAGAGGTTGCATGTGATCCTGGACCTATGGTACTAAAAGTGAAAGCTTCCTTGAAAGAATTGGTGAAACACAGGGTTTAGGGATTGATGTAATAGAAACTGAGATATTCCAACAAACAGATGCAATACTGGAGATGATAACTTGTTTATACTAAGAGATTTGGGAAACAGCTACTGGTCAACTTACTGGAAGAGATTCATATTTGTGCCTATTCCCAAGAAGTCAATCCAATCCAATATGGAAATTACTGAATGATATCATTAATATTGCATGCAAGTAAAATGTTGGTAAAGATCATCCAAAAGCAGTTGCAACAGTATATAGATAGAAAACTGCCAGAAAATCAAGCTGGATTCCCAAGAGGGCATGGAAGCAGGGACATCATTACTGACATCAGATGGATATTAGTCAAAAGCAAAGAATACCAGAAAGATGTATGTCTATGTTTTTATGATGATACAATGACATTTGACTGTGTAGATAAGACTAAATCATGGATACCATTGTGAAGAATAGGAATACAAGAGCACTTAATTGTCTTCATTAAGAATCTGTATATGGACAAGTAGGCAGTCATTTGAACAGAACAAGGAAACACTGCCTGGTTAAAGTCGAGAAAGTTGTGCGTCAGGGCTGTGAACTTACACTATATACCACTTCAATCTCTATGCTGAGCAAATAATCTGAGAAGCTGGACTTTTTGAAGAAGAACATGGTATCTTGATTGGAGGAAGACTCATTAACAACCTGCATTATGCAGATGACACAACTCTGCTTGCTGAAAGTGAAGAAGATTTGAAACATTCAGTGATGAAGATCAAAGAATATAGCCTTCAGTATAGATTGTGCCTCATCATCAGCCAAACAAAAATCCTCACAACTGGGTCTGTAAGCAACTTTGTGATAAATGGAGTAAAGATTGAGGTTGTCCAAAATTTTGCTTTACTTGTTTCTACAATCAATATCCATGGAAACAGCAGTCAAGAAATCAAAAGATGCCTTTCTCTGGGAAAAGCTGTTGCAAAAGACCTCTTTAGAGTGTTTAAAAGTAAAGATGTCACATTGAAGAAAAAGTTGTGCCTGACTTATGCCATGGTATTTCAGTTGCATCATATGGTTATGAAAGCTGGACGTTGAATAAGGAAGATAGGAGAATTGATACTTTTGAATTATGGTGCCGGAGATGAATATTGAATATACCATGGACTGCCAAAAGAACTAACAGATGTTTCCTAGATGATGTACAACAATGTGCTCCTTGGAACCAAGGATGCCTCGATTTTATCTTATGTATTTTGGACATGTAGTCAGGGGTACCAATCCCTGGAAAAGGACATCATGTTTGGGAGAGTAGTAGGCCAACAAAAGAAAGGAAAACCTTCAACTAGATAGATTGATACAGTGCCTGCAAAAATGGGCTTAAACATAAATAAGATCATATGCCTGGCATAGAAGTGAGGCGTGTTTCATTCTATTGTACCTAGGGTCGCTATGACTTGGACTCAACTCAATGACCCATACCAACAACAACAGCCACGTCATTTTAGCCTTATTTCTAAAAGAGAGTTCAAAAGAATATTTTTGCATTCAGTAAAGGCAAACCAACAGAATTCCTTATATTGAATCAAATGTATTGAGACTCTTATCTCTTTCATTCTTCATAAATTCTATCCCGTCTCAAGTCTAAGCCATAGGAAAATTTTTCCCACCATTTTTAGTCCCTGTCATCCAACTGGGTGCCCTGATGCATTTGTTATGGTTTCTAAATGCTTTCACAGATTAATCTTTCTTTTCCAACATGGAGGTTATTAACTTAGAGTTATAGACAGCTTTAAGAAATTTGATCAACCAATATTCTACTAAATTCACAGTGTTGTATTGGTTTCATCTCTGATAAGGAAGTGGAGTGGTATATCTTTCCTATGTTCTCATTCATGTATTTATTGGTGAAAAAGAGTCATTTTTATGCAACGAAGACTGGAGACCCCAGGTAAGTGCTTTGTTTCTATGCCAAAGGACAAACTATTTGTAACTTATTTTCATTGTTTTCTTTATCCTCCCTTCTGACAAGATCCAAGGGACATTCCATGACTCATGTGTGGGCTTTTTCCCATTTGTTAGTTTCCCTATGTTACTGATAGGTTTATACTGAGTCCTCTACTATTTCTCCTTTGTTCATTTTACACTTAATGTCACTATTTTCAGGCAAATGTGAAAGAAACCACAGAATAGGACTGATGCTTTTGAATTAAGTTGCTGGAGACAAATACTGAATACACCATGGACTGCCAAAAGAACCAACAGATTGGTCCTAGAAAAGGTATCACTAGAGTGTTCCTTGGATGCAAGGATGGCTAGATGGAATCTAATGTATTTTTGAGTTGTTGTCAGGATAGCCCAATTCCTGGAGAAGGACATCATGTCTGGGAGAGTGGTAGGTCAATGAAAAAAGGAAATCCCTCAACCACATGATTGACACAGTGTCTAAAACAATGGGCTTAAACATAAAATAGATCTTGTGCCTAGCACAGAATTGGGGAGTGCTTTGTTCGGTTGTACTAGAGTTAGTATGAGTAGGGCTCACCTGATAGCACCTAACCACAAGAGTACATTTGTGCATTATTGTTTTTTTTTCTTTTTGAACATAGAAGAACTATTAAAAGCTTTTAAATATTAAAGGATCCAGGCATAATTGCACACACTTGTGATCCCAACAACTCAGGGGACTGAGGCAGGAGGATCACTAGTTTAAGGCCTGAGGCAGTTTGTGTAATTTAGTGAAACTCTTGACTGAAGTTAAAAAGTGAAAAATAAACTGGGAGTGCATCTCAGTGGTAGAGCACTTGCAAAGTACGTGGGAAACCTTAGGTTCAACTCCCAAGAACTACAAAAATAAATAAATAAATAAAAATTAAAAGGCTAGATATAAACATAATAGATTTGTATGTCTACCAAGAATCAGTAAGTATAAAGAAAAGTGAGAAAGAGCAGGTGCAAAACTTAAGAAGTAATTGTTTCTTTTTTCTTTTCCTGTGGTGAAGGGCTAAGCAGCACAATCTAAAACATTGAGAGAAACTAAGACGTTTTATAACAAAAACCTCAGCAATGCCAGGACCATTATCAGATAACTCCAGAGACCACTAGTCACACCTAACTGAACATTTGTGCCTGGAACTGACCCCCCAATCTACCAGATTAACCAGATTAAAGCATCCTTTCCAAGTCCCACCCTAAAATGAATTCTGTATTTACAAAAAAATGACAGTAAATGGTTATGCATTACATAATCCTTAACTAGGAGCCAGAGAATGGATGATATTGCCAATAGTTCAGTAACATAACAACATAAAGATACCTGGAAGAAAGAAAGCAAGAGTGCATGTTCAGCATCTCATTGTTTCCTCACTGGACTTCTGGTAGTTCACACTGTATATCACATCCATTCACTTTGTGTCAGTTCTCACCAAAGGTAGGCACCAAATATCTTGTATTTTCACAGATAACTGTTTCTGTCCTAAACTTATTTTTGCTCTGTTTGCAGTTACTGTTTTCCTTAATTTCTAGGACACTATTATTCATTACTTTTTCCCTCCTCTCTCTGGTTCTTTTCACTTTTACAAGATGCCTCAGATTTTTCACATCCCTCAGGCACTATTTCTGTCCTATGCATTTTCCCCCTGCATCCAGTATACTCTTTCAAGGTATCTTGGTAATTCAATTCTATTTCATTACTATCTATATGTTGACAAGCCCCTGAATGATCTATTTATTGCATACCTCTACTTTGAAATTTTGGCACATTTATTCAGCTTGACATCCCCACCTGGATGTCTCATGTTCTTGCTGTTAGGTGCCGTTGAGTAGGGTCCAACTCATAGTGACCCTATGTACAACAGAGTGAAACACTCCTGGATACTGTGCCATGCTCGACACTATGTCAGCACTTCTCTTCTATTCACAGGGTTTTCAATGGCTGATTGTTTGGGGACCATTTTGGGAGTGGGCTACCAGGAACTTCTGTTTTTGCAGATCTGGGATCCAACCCAAGGCCTCAGAGAGTGCTGAGTAGCACTCTACCAACTGAATTAAACCCCAACTTCGTGGATGTCTCATAGCTGTCTCAAAGTCTACAAAACCTAAATCAGATGTGATGTACCTTTTCTGCCATATCTTAAACTGTTCCTGTGTTCTTTGTCTCAGTAAGTGCTTTGATCATCACCCAGTTGTTTAGCCAGAAACCTCAGCATTAGCACTGACAGTTCCTTTTTACTACAACCATTCATCAGAATCTGTGTTATGTCAGCATTACCTCACTAGGAATTCTCAAACCTGTTCTAGGAGTCCCTGATTCATTTACTAATCTCTAAATGCGCATACTCCTATGGTAAAACAATGGTTGCACACTGCTTTGCCCGTCATTTTAATCAAGTTCCAAAACCTTTGCTCAGAAAAAGGCACCATACTTTTAAAGGCTGCCCTGCAGAAAGACATATTGTTAGAGTCTCATAACCATTTATTACTAGATGGTATGCTGCAAGTGAATTTATAAAATATACTTTGAATGGTTCACTTACATTTATGAGAGTAATTTTTTCCCATGAGTTTATCACCTACCAGCATATTTCAGATCTCGAGAATATCTCTCATATGCATCGTATCATTACTATGTGTTTAGGGATGTGAGTTGGAGAACTGGATTACCTGGGCTGAAATATCATATTATTAGCTATGTGACCTTATCTTGTTGTTGTCAGGTGCTGTCAAGTCGGTATCTGACTCATAGCAACCCTATGTACAATAGGCAAAACAGTATTATTAGTACTTCTCTGCTACTCATAGGGTTTTTAGTGGCTGTTTTTTGGGAGTGGGTTGCTGGGTCTGTCTCACAAACCTGCAGCACCTGGTGTTCCCAGGTGGTCTCTCATCCAAGTATTAACCAGGCCCAACCCTGCTTAGCTCTGACATCTGCCATGACCAGATGTCACAGTGGTAGGGCTGCAGGCCATATGTCTATAGAGGTATAAATTTCCATATATAACCATCCTTGAATAGTCACTGGTCCACAAACAGCATTTAAAGATACCATTAAGCTTTGGATTTTTCATGAGACCTATACACTGAGATAAAGTCCTTATGGGTGGCATTCTCCTTACAGTTGATCTTTCTGCTGCCTGGAACACTTTACCCTTCAATTCAATCAACTAACTTCTCATTTTTCAGGTCCCTGCTTAAATATTATTTCCTCAGAGAATCCTTTTCTGATTTACTGACTTCTCAGTCTAGTAACCTATTTCATCCTTACAAAATAATAAAACAAAAATGTGTGCATTAATCTTGGGCAGCATATGTGTGCTTACTACCACTTAATTATTAGCAATTTTGATGATAGTTATTTTTCCCATTATACTATAAATCTAAAAGGCAACATCTTATTTCATGTCTCCTATGGGATCTATAGTTTTGGACTACATGTTTAAAGAAAAACATCAAAATAGAAAGTGCAGCAAAAATTGATATTTCACTAGAAGCGATATATTAGCCTTCTTATTCAACTAATGAGTAAGACAAAACAATTATTGTTAGTGCTTCTCTAGTATTCATAGAGTTTTCAATGGCAGACTGATTTTTGGGAGTAGGTTGCATAGTCTTTCTCTCAATCATACAGCACCTGGTGTTCCCAGGAAGTCTCCCATCCAAGTACTAACCAGGCCTGACCCTGATTAGCTTCTGAGATCTGAAGGGATAGGACACCACAGTGCTAAAGCTGCAGGCATAAAGCATAATATAGATGTTAATTTAATGTTTGAAAAAGGCTATTGATTCTTATAGTAGTTTTCTATGTCCAATATAACAAATTATCACAAACTTACTGACTTAAAACCAATAAATTAGCCAGGTATTAATTTCACCTCTGAAAGTTACTATTGGTTATTTTTCTATGACTGCTATAACAAATTACTACAAACTTACTTGTTCAAAGTCATGCAAATTTATTATCTCACAGTTGTCTAGGTCAGAAGGCCAGCATGAGTCTACGATAACCACAATAATAGTTCCACCAAAGAGATCCCTTTCCTAAACACTGGAGTAATTACTTATATGGCAAAAAGGACTTTGCAGATGTAATTACATTAAGAACCTTAAAATGAGGAAAACACTTTGGGAGAATCCAATCTGATCACATGGGTTGTTAAAAGTAGAAGACCAAGATAAAAGAATGGGTCAAAAAGATGGAGTATAGAAATGGACTCTGTATATTTGTTGACTTCAAAGACAAAGTGGGACATAAATCAAGGAAAGATATAGCCTTTAGAAACTGGAATTTGCCTCAGCTGATAGCAAGAAAAGCGATTCTCCTTTAGAGCTTCCAAAAAGTAATGTTACCTGTCAACACCTTTCTTCTATTTCTTGAGAACAGTCCTGAATTTCTGACCTACAAGTATAAGATTATACGTTTGTTCTCTTTTAAGCCACTAAGTTTGTGGTAATATGTAACAGCAACAACATAAAATTAATCCAGGGTCTTTCTGAACTAAAATCAGTATTGGGCTATTGTTTTTGTTGTGTGCTGTCCAGTCGGTGCCCAACTCATAGTGACCCTATGTACAACAAGTGAAACAGTATTGTTACCGCCTTCTCTGCTATTCATAGGGTTTTCAATGGCTGATTTTTTATTGGGAGTAGGTTGCCAGGTCCTTCTCCTAAGCCTACAGCACCTGGTGTTCTCAGGTGGTCTCTCATCCAAGTCCTAACCAGGACTGACCATGCTTAGCTTCGGAGATCTGGTGGGATCAGACAACACAATGGTACAGCTGCAGCCATTGAAAACCTTCTGAGGGTTGCTATGAGTCAGATACAACTGGATGGCACATAATAACATTGTGGTATTAGAGATGCAAAGTTTCCTTCTAGGGGATTATCTGCACATATAAATTATGTTGAGAATTTAGTTTCTTGCTGTTGTAGTACTTGGGAACCTCATTTCTATGGTGACTGTCAGCTGAGGACTATTTCCAGCTTCTAGAGGCTGTTGTCATTTTTTGGCTTATGTTCCCATTCTTGCATCTTCCAAACTGGCAAATGGTAGATCAAATCCTCCTACTTTGAATCTCTTCTGCCTTTACTGTAGTCACATCTCTCTGATACACTCCTCTGCTTCCTCTTCCATTTTAAAAGATTCATCTGATTGAATTGAGCCCACTTGCCTACTGCAAAATAATCTCCTCACTTCTAGGCCTTAACATTAATTACATCTGAAAAGTGTCTTTAATCTTGTAAGGTAACAAAGTCATACCTTCCAGAAATTCAGATATAGACACCTTCGGTGGGCACTATTCTGCCTAGCAGTTTTCCTTATTTTGTAGTTCTGCTTGCATATATAGATTGTACTTTGTATTTAATTTTCAGAGATAATAGAAGAAAAAAGTTTGAGGTGTATTTTATAAAGTTGCTGAGGTCATTAACTCTTCTGAATAATGTGAGTGAGTTTCAGAAAAAAATGAATTCAATGAAGACATTCCTTTTGAAGCAACAAATCTTTATGAGAATGTACCACACATATATCTGGTAAAGTAATGTTGGAAAATATTGTTAGAGAACAGAAATAACAGAATTTGAAGGAGCAATTAGAGGAGGATGTATTAGGATAGGTGAAACTATGAAAGTCATCTACTTAGTTGATTGTAAAAGGTTTCACAAACAAAAGTAACCAGCAAATAAAAATCTCTAGGTTTTGATTTTGTTCTTCCATGTATCTGTCATATTCCACTAAATACCACTGAAGCAAAATTCTCATTCTCACAATCAGTTTTTTTCCCTTGTCTTCTTGCCTACCTTCTGTCCTTCCATTCATGTAGTCATTCAAAGGTTAGTAATTGCACTAGGATATCTGGCTAATGAACAAGCTTATTTCCATTTCAAAGAACTTATATTTTATTTGGAAAACCCAAAAATAAGCAAGTAACTTCTATAAATTCTGATACATACTACATTTAAGATAAATAGATGATGCTATGTGGTATAATGACCTCAAAGAAGATTCTGAAAGTTTGGTTAGGCCTGATTATTATCTTCGTCAAAGTGGCTGGAGTGAGTCTATCTTATAAGCAGTAGTCATAGACTACAAAGACATGTATTGTATAAAATGAACTTGTATTATATAACTTCATGAATAATGAGAATGCTGTTAAATATTGGACTATTGGAATACTTTAAATATTCTATTTAAAAATATAAATCTGGAATTCTGCTACCTGTTATATTTAGGAACAATGGTCAGACTTACATTCTTGATTGTAAACTCTAGAGAAATGGCCAAGATCTATAGAACAACTCTTTTCAAGCACTGGACTATAGGAAGCACCGGATTATGATCCAAAAGAAAAGGAAGCAAACAAGGTGAGCCCTATAATTGATTTTCATGGCTTTCTATCTGGAGGCAATGACCAGACTCCAAGCTCAAAGGGGTGGAAACCAGAGACTAGAGATCTTGCTGAGTTGAGGAATGAGAGGTTGACATTCAGGTAGGACAAGGGTTATGAAAGTTGTAGTAGGAAGTACAAGGGAGAAGGAATGTACCCAGAGAAAAGGCTACAAAGATCAACATATACTTCTTTGAATTTATCAATTACTATGCTGTATACTCATAAGGAGAAGTCTCATAAAGCTGAAGAAAGAACAGGGAACTTTATAAGCTGAACATTTTCTAGAGAACAAACAAAATGAAGAGACATTGATCTCTGATCACCAACAATGTGCTCTTCAGAGCTACTAATGGAGACTCCAGAAGGCTTACTTCTTAGTTGTAGGGCTGAAGATCACCTGGAGTACAGACCTTGGCCTGTCTTTTAAACCAAAAAAAAAAAAAAAAAAAAATATAGAGTTCAACAGACAAAAGTGATGTTCAAGTGATACAAGTGTCTATAATAAAAATCCCAACATTCTTTATAGAGTTTGACAAAATCTAGACATTTAACAATTTAACATCTTATATCAAATGAAAAATTACCAAAAATTTAGAGAAGCAAGAGTTTGTGAAAAATAACCTAGAGAAAAATTAGTCAACAGAAAGAGATCTGTATACAATACAGGCAATGAAACTATCAGACAAAGATTGAAAAATTGATAGCTAGTATACATGTATTCAAGCATTTAAGAAAAACACATGAATATCATAATGAGAGAAAATGGGAGATAGGAAAACACAATGAAAATAAATTTTCTTATAAACATAGCCTGCATGAAATTAAATATTAATCAGAAGAAATTAGCAGCAGATTAGAGATTGAAGAAAATATTAAACTTAAAGGCATAGTAACAATTTACAACATTTCACCAATTTCCATGATGAACATTGATTCAAAAATCCTCAATAAAATTCAGGCAAACCAAATTCACCAACACATTAAAAACATCATACACCATGATCATGTGAGCTTCATTTCACAGATGCAAGGATGGTTTAAATTATGAAAATCAATCAATGTAATTCAACATATCAAGAAACTTGCAGACAGAAATCACATGATCATCTCAATTGATGCTGAAAACGCCTTTGACAAAATGCAATGTTCTTTCATGATAAAAGCCCTGAAGAAGACAGGCATAAAAGGGAAATACTTCAACATCATAAAGGCCATCTTCGACAAACCTACAGCCAATATTTCATTAAGAAGGGAAAAATTGAAATCATTCCCTCTTAAGATCAGGAACAAGACAAGGATGGCCACTCTTCTTGCTTATTTAATAAGGAGATCTAAGTCCTATCCTTGGGAGACAGACCCAGCAACCTACTCCCAAAAAATCTATCTGTGGTTGAAGACCCCATGAACAGCAGAGAAGCACTGAGAATAGTGTTTCATCTGTTGTACGCAGGGTCACCATGAGTTGGATATTGACTCAACGGCACTTAACAACAAGTCCTATCCAGAGCAATCAGGCAAGAGAAAGAAATCAAAGGGATACACATAGGCAAAGACATGCTCAAATTATTGTTATTTATAGATGATATGATTCTTTACCTAAAAGATCCCAAAAATTCTTCTAGAAAACTCTTAGAGCTAATTTACTCTTTTGGCAAAGTAGCAGGATACAAAATTAACACTCAAAAATCAACAGTATTCTTTTACAACAAGATTGAAAAAGAAGGAAATTAAGGCCACAGTCCCTTTCATAGTAGCTCACCAAAACATTAAAGATTTAGGAATCAATCTAACCAAAGATCCTGAAGAGCTCTACAAGGAAAATTTCAAAACATTGAAGAAAGAAATTACAGAGGATGATAGAAAATGCAAGGACTTCCTGTGCTCATGCATCAAGAGAATCAGTACTGTAAAGAAAGCTATATTACCAAAAGCAATTTACAGATTTAATGTAATCCCCATTAAAATCCCAATGACAGACTTCACAGAAATAGAAAAAAACTCCAAAACTTCAAATGTAAATGCAAAAGACTATGCATAGAAAAACAATGTTAAGCTGCAAAACTAATGCAGGGGGATCAAAATACCTGGTTTTAAATTATAGTACAGGACTATAGTAACAAAAACAGCTTGATACCAGCACAAAATAGGTTTGAAGACCAACGGAACAAAATTGAAGACCAAGAGATAGTCACACAACTACAGCCACCTGATTTTTGACAAAGTGGATAAGAATGTTCAATGAAGAAAAAGATAGCCTCTTCAACAACTGGTGCCAAAAAAATTGGATATCCATTTGCAAAATTTGAAAATAGACCCATGTTGCTTAATTTGCATGACAGTTAATTTAAAGTGGACAAGAAACTGCAACATAAAATGAGAAACATTTTAACTACTGGAAGAAAAGATAGGAAACACACTCTACCACATAGGCATAGGAAAATATTTCCTTAAGAAGACTCCAATTAGCCGGGCGTGGTGGCGCACGCCTGTAATCCCAGCGGCTCGGGAGCCAGAGGCGGGAGGATCTCAAGTTCGAGACCAGAGGCAGTCTGCGTAATTTAGCGAGACCCTATCTCAAAAAGTTAAAAAAAAAAATGGGCTGAGGTGCAGCTCAGTGGTCCAGCACTTGCAGAGAATGCAGGCGCGAGGCCCTGGGTTCAACCCCCAGTACCGCAAAAAAAAAAAAAAAAAAAAAAAAGAAGACTCCAATTGCCCATGAGACAGCAACAAGAATTGACACGTGGGATTACATGAAATAAAGAGCTTCTGTACAGCAAAGGAAACAATGAACAGAGTAAAGAAAGAGCCCACCAAATGGGAGAAAATCTTTGTTTCCTACACATCTGACTGAGGATTAATATCAGGAATTTACAAACAAACAAACAAACAAACAAACAAAACCTAAGAAAGCAAATACTAAGGCACAAATAATCCAAAACACAAGTGAGCAAATGAAATGAACAGACAGTTCTGAAAAGAAGTTCATAGGGCTAAGAAACACATGAAAGTATGCTCAACATCCTTAGCCATTAGGAAAATGCAAATCAAACCAACATCAAGATTCTATCTCACTCCACTAAGAATGGCCAAGTGTAACAAAACAAATAATAATCAATGCTGTCAAGAATGTGGAGAAAAGGTAATCCTTTTAAACTGCTGGTATGACTATAAATTCACTCAACCACTTTGGTAATCAATATGGAGATACTTAAGAAAACTAAAAATACAACTGGAATATGACCCAGTGATACTACTCTTGGGAATACACCCAAAGGCAGAGCCCTAGGCACACACTGGATTGGAATCTCCCATGCCTCCCAGAGCACAGCAACATGAGCCCACCCCATGCCAGGGCTTTGTGCTTCCATAGGATGGGTACAGCATCCTGGTTACCTTAGAGAGCTGGTGGGTCCTTATTCTCCTGGCCACTAGTGCAATGTCAAGTGCCCCTTTGTTTTGTTTTTGTTAGGCAGGACCTGTTACAAAATGGCTCCTCCCTATAAGGTGGTGCCTTCTTTTACCTACTATTCCCCAGTCCTCAATAGCCAACCAAAACTTGACTCTTGCAGTTTATCAGAACCCTCAGTGCACCCACTTCTTATCTATCCCTATGTGACATGTCAATCACCCCTTCTCCCACCCACCTAGAGTCCATAAAAACCTTGCCCCTTCCTCCCCTAGCAGCTGCTATTGCCTTTGCTAGAGACAGCCCCAGCAGCCTCACCTAATAATGGTCTGTTGAGTTTATGGGTTTTCAGCTCCTTAAATAATAGTGGGGCTGGGATTTAGCTCAGTTGGTAGAGCACTGCGCTGCATTCTGTGAGATCCCGAGTTCAAGTCCCAGCACTGCAAAAATGGGAGAAGGAACTGGCAATCCACTCCCGAGGCAATCCCGAAACAATCTGCCATTGAAAACCCTATGAGGGTCACTATGGGTCCGACTCCCACTCGATGGCACCTAACAAAAACAACAAATAATAATAGTGAGTCAAAGAAAAAAAGGAAGATCCTTAGCTAGATCAGTTGACATAATCACTGCAACAATAGGCTTAATCTTTTATAAAAAAGATAATGTACATGGCACAGACTCAGGGAACATTTTGTTCTGTTGTACATGGGATGAGTCAGACTCAACAGCATCTAACAATAGTCATCCACACAGAAAACTTTGTTGTTGCTGTTGTTGTTGTTGTTGTTGTTGTTGTTACATGCCATTGAGTCCATATCCTACTCCTAGGGACCCTATGTACAACAGGCAAAACAATATTGTTACTGTTTCTTTGCTATTCATACGGTTTTCAATGGCAGATTGATTTGCTGGGGGTAGTTGATTGTCTGGTCCTTCTCCCAAGCCTACAGTATCTGGTGTTCCCAGGTGGTCTCCCATCCAAGTACTAACTGGGCCCAACCCTGCTTAGGTTCTGAGATCTGAGGGGATTGGAGGCCACAGTGGTACAGCTGCAGGCAAAGAGAATTATAGGAACATATATATAGCTAACTTTTAAGAAAGAAATAATACTAAACCTACACAAATTCTTTCTGAATATTCTCTAATCCATTTTGTGCAGCTACAATTACACTAATACCAGAACAAGTCACATTTTTTAATAAAAGGTATGATGATAGACCTCAAAATCTTTCAGCAATTTTTTACTAACAAATCCAGGAATGTGTAAAAGTGATAATAATAGACCATGCTAATAATAGATCAAGTGTGATTTATCTAAGGTAAAAAACTGATTGCACAAGTGAAAGAGTTGAAAAATATAATTCATTTACACTGACAAAAAATAAATATATTTCCATCCAAAAATCATGGAAAACATTTAAAACAAAAATAATATTTCAGGAAACTAGTAATAAGAAAGTTCTTAACTTTACAAAGACTGCTATGAAAAAGTTACACAGACCTAGTATTTAATGATTAAAGGTTGAATGTTTTCTTCCTAAGATCAGGATGAAGGAAAGATTGTCCACTCTGAACAATATCCAGATTATGAATAAATTAAGTCAACATTCATCATTGACCTAAGTGTAAATGACAACTCTACAAATTTAGTAGAAGGACCAAAGGGGAAAGTAATGATGACTTTGGCTTGGGCTAGGAGTTTTTAGATAAAACAACAAATGAATAAACATACAAGAATATATTGATAATTTGGATTTCATCAAAATTAAAGAACACTTTTATCTTGGAAAGGATATTAATAATTAAATTTAAATGACAGCCATGTAAGTTGAGAAAAAATGATAAATGATGTATCAGACAAAACAGGTATATCTAGAATTAAAAATAAAAATTTGTTGTTGTTAGGTGTTTGGGAGTCTTGGACAACTTCAATCTTTTCCCCATTTATCAAGAAATTGTGTAATGACGCAGGTGTTAGGATTTTTCTGTTGTTGATGTTGAGGTGCAATCCATACTGAAGGCTGTGTTCTTCGATCTTCATCAGTAAATATTTCAAATCCTCTACAACTTCAGCAAGCAAGGTTATGCCACTTGCATAACACAGATTGTTACTGAGTCTTCCTCCAGTCATGTTGCTGTGTTCTTCATAAAGTCCGCCTTCTCTGAATATTTGTTCATCATAGAGATTGAAGAGGTAAAGTGAAAGGATAAAGCCCTGCCATCCATGTTTCGTGAGTTTAAATCAGGCAGTGTTGCCTTCTTCTGTGCAAACAACTGCCTCCTAATCCATGTACATATTCCTCATGAGTACAATTAAGTACTCTGGCATTTCCATTCTTTGCAACATTTCCCATAATTTGTTATGTTCCACACAGTCAAATGTCTTTGCATAATCAATAAAGTATAGATAGACATCTTTCTGGTATTCACTGCTTTCAGCTAACATCCATCCCTGATTCCAAGCCCTCTTCTGAATCTGGCTTGATTTTATGGCAGTTCCCTATCTACATACTGCTGCAATCACTTTTGGATGCTTGTTAGCAAAATTTTACTTGTGGGTAATGACATTGTTTGATAATTTCCACATTCATTTGGAAACCTTTTGTTGGAATAGGCACAAATATGGATCTTTTCCAGTCAGTAGGCCAGGTAGCTATTTTCCAAATCTGTTGGCACAAACAAGTTAGCACCTCCAGTGCAGAATCTGTATGTTGAAAAATCAGTATTGGTATTCCATCAATTCCTGGAGCCTTGTGTTTTACCAATTCCTTCAAGGAAGCTTCCATTTCATCCTTCAGTAACATTGGTTCCTGATCATATGCAAACACTTGAAATGGTTGGTCATCCACCATTTCTTTTTGGTATAATGACTCTGGGTATTTCTTCCATCTTCTTTTGATGGTTCCTGCATCATTTAATATTTTCCTATAGAATCCTTCACTATTGCCACTAGAGACTTGAATTTTTTCTTCAATTACTCAAGCTTGAGTGAAACAGACCACGTTCTTCCCTTTTGGTTTTCTACCTCCAGCTATTTGCACATCTTATTATAATATGAGATTTTGTCTTCTCAATCTTCCCATTGAAATCTTCTGTTTAGTTCCTTAACTTTGTCCTTTCTTCTTTTTATTTCAGCTGCTCAATGATCAAGGGCAAGTTTCAGTGGCTCTTTTGACATGTAATTTTATTTTTTCTATTTTTCTTGACTTTGCTTTCCTCATGAACAATGTTTTTGATGCATACCACAACACATCTGGTCTTTTATCATTAGTGTGTAATGCATAAAACTTGTTTCTGAGGCGGTCTCTGAGTGCAGATGGTACATACTCAAGGACACACCTTGGCTCTTGGATATTTCTTCCAATTTTCTTCAGTTACAGTTTGAACCTGCATATGAGCAGTAATGGTTTGATCCACAATCAGCACCTAGTCTTGCTCTGATTTTGATATTGAGTTTTTCCATTATCTCTTTCTCTTTGACTACCAATGTAGTCAATTATGTTTCTGTAGGTTCCATCTGTTGGATTCCATGTGTATGGTCCTTGCTCATTTTGGTGAAAAAATGTATTTGCAATGAAAGAGTTATTGATCTGACAAAATTCCAACATGTAATCTCCTGCATGAGATTTGTTATCAAAGCCATATTTTCTGACTACAAAGACTTCTTCTTTGTTTCCAACTTGCATTTCAGTCACCAGTAATTATCACTACGTTGTGATTGCAGGTTTAATCTAGTTCAGATTGTTGGCAAAAATCGTCCCTATCTTCATTTGTAGCCTTGGTGGTGGTTGTGCAAATTTGAATAATATTCATTTTAACTGGACTTCCTTGTAGACATATGGATATTATCTATCACTGACACAACATTGAACTTCAGGACATCTGGAGATGTCTTTTATGATGAGGAATGCAATCCCACTTCTCTTTAACCTTTCATTCCCAGCATAGTAGACCATATGATTATCTGATACAAAATGGCTCATGCCAGTCCATTGTAGCTCAATGATGCCTAGAATGTTGATGTTATGAGCTCCATTTCACTTCTGATGATTTTCAATTTTCTTAGTTTCATGCTACATACATTCCACATTCCAATTATTAACAGATATTTATAGTTGTTTCTTTTCATTTTTGAGTCATTCCATATCAGCAAATGGAGGTCCCTGGGGCTTTACTCCATTCCCTTCATTAAGATGGACTCTGAGTTTTGAGGAGGCAACTCTTCCCTAGTCATCTTTTGAGTGCCTTCCCCCTGGGGGCTCATTTTCCAGCACTATATATGACAGTGTTTCTCTGCTATTCATAGTGCTTCCAAAGATTAATTGTTTCAGGAGTGCACTACCACATCTTGCTTTCTTGTCTGTATTAGTCTGGAAGCTCAATTGAAACCTGCCTACCATGTGTGACCCTGCTGGTATCTGTAATAACAGTGGTATAGCTTTCAGCATCACAGCAACATGCAAGCCCCCATAGTAAGGCAAATTAACAGAAAAATAGGCAAAATATTTGAACTGATATTTTATTAAGAAGATATTCACATGGTATAGGTTCATCTATATATGCTAAATAGGATTATTCATTCAGAAAAGACAATGCAAAATAAGAATGAAATTTCCTTGCACAGGCATTAGAAAGTCTGAAATTAAAACAAACAAACAAGTCTAGTGCTACTAGGTAGCAGAAAAATTGGAAATTTCCTACAGTGCTGATGGGAATGTGAAATGGTAAAGTCACTTTGGAAAACCATTAGTATTTCATAGAACTGCACATACTTTACCAGGTTACCTGTCTATTTCACTGCTAGATAAAGTAAAATGTAATAGTTTAAAAAATCCAGTATGCAAAAGATACTAGCTTTATTGATGATTGTTAAAAACTGAAGACACCCCGAATGTTCTTCAACCCTTGAATAAGAAAACAAATGGTTGTATATCCATTTGCCTATAAATGCAATACCACTTATAAAAACAATCATTAATATATGCATAATGGGGATGAATCTCAAATATACTTTACTAAATAAAGTAAACCTGACCTGAAGGGCTCCTCATGACATCATTTCATATATATGACATTTTAGGAATGGCAAATATATCAAATTAAAGAACAGATTTATTTATTTATTTATTTATTTATTTATTTATTTATTTATTGCCAGGTGTTGGGGTGGGGAGGCTCAAGGATCACAGAAGGTTAGGGGCTTGAGGGAATTTCCTAGAATAATGAAACTAATCTGTGTCTTGATGGTAGTGTTAGATGCAAGATTGTGAAAATACTATAGAGTGATTTCTATCTTACATAATTTTAAAGACAAAAGCATACTGATATACTACTATGAATCCACTAACATGTCCAAAATAAAGAAAGATTTACAATAGCATAGGCTGATGAGGACATGGAGAAATGGCAGAGCTCCTTTGTAAGAATTCACATTAAAAGCTCTCTTTCTCAATCCTTTTACTCCCACAGACAGGGCAAGAATTTTGAGAATATTCTAATTGGTTCTTGGTTAATCATGTTTTAGAAGTTCTATAGAGATGATGCAAACTACAATTCACCTTGCTATGAGTTGTCTTAAGATTCACCTGAATTTCACTGTAATATCATATTATATTAGTTTTATGACTTGTGGCCCTCTTTGAGTGATACACTCTACATTCCATGGTCAGCCCAGATAACAGAACTTTGACTTCTCTTGTGTTTCATTTGTAACATAGTTCAGGCAAAAAAAAAATACTCGTTTTAAAATGAAAAAAAAAAAAGCTAAGAATGGTGTCAATATAAATGGTCTAGAAAATGCACGCAATTGTTCTGACAAGATAAAAACAAAGTTCACTACAGGAAAAGTTTCTATCTTAAACAAAACTGGAACCCAAGGGCATACAGAAATATATTACCAAGTAAATGATAGAGAAGACTTAGAAGGGGGGGAAGCATACAAGAAGGTAAGGGAGAACCTATATGAATAATGTACATCAAAATGCATATATGGAAATGTCACAATGAAAAGCATGTCAGAATGAATCACATTAAGGTGTACGTTAAAAATTTCCAATAAAAAATACTCATAAAAGATTACAAAAGGAAATTCATTTCTTTGTTGTTCTTGTTGTTGTTAGGTGCTGTTGAGTCAGTATCCAACTCATAGCAACCCTCATAGGGTTTTCAGTGGCTGACTGTTTCAGGATTGCCTTGGGAGTGGATTGCCACGTCCTTTTCCCATTTTTGCGCTGCTGGGAATCGAACTCCAGACCTCAGAGACTGCAGCGCAGTGCTGTACCAACTGAGCTAAATCCCAGCCCATTCATTTCTTTAGCTATTTTAAAATTTCATTTCAGAATAACTTACCATATTAGAAAATGATTGCTCCTGACTGTCTTATTTCAGAATGTCTGAAAATTACCTTTACCAGCTGGATATGATGGTGCACACCTGTAATACTAGTCCTCAAGAGGTGGAAATAGGAGGATCACAAGTTAGAGACCAACCAGGTCTACGTAACTAGTTCAAGACCACCATGAATAACATAATAAGACCCTGTCTTAAGAGACCAAAGGCTGGGATGTATCTCAGGGCAAGGGCAGTTGCCTGGTGTGCACAAGGCCCTGGGTTCAATCTCCAGCATCACAGATGGAAAAAAGATTACTTTTACCAAATATTACTCTGGTTTTATATCATACTTCACAGAGACACTGAAGACCAATGACAGAAATTATTTGTGTATCTTAGTAGCTGGAAAACTTCTAACTCTGACTTTTTAACTTGCACACTTTGACTCTTTGACCGTTTTTCTGGCTTCTCTGCACTCTCCTCCATTTGGTGGTGTGGGACTTGTTTTTCCCTGGCAAGTCAGTGGTCTGTTTTTAATAGTAAATTTAGTCATTGCTTTTCTGTTAAAATTTAAATTGCAAAAGAAAAGTGAGATAATATTGTATATTTTACTGGAGAAAAAAAGTTTCTCTCCCTTCTCCTCCCTTCACCTAACACACACATCTTATTTAAGAGGGATAAATTATGAAAAGGAACGAGCTGTTACTGTTTATGTGGTTGTTGCAGCTATGTTCTGTTCCAACCAGGTTGAATCCACTACTAGCAGCATATTATTTACTGTCTCTCTGAACAGAGCCATATGTTATTAGTCTGTGCGATGTGAAACCCCTATTATGTTCCATTTGTATGTATTATAACTTATCTGAATGCACCTGTCCACCCATGCTGTAGTCTAATAAAACTAACTTCTCCAAGTGACAATTGATTCTAATCATACAAATTTCAACTGGGTACCAGAAAATATTACCTACATTTCCACTATGCCTATAACACAGTTTTATGGCACTATATGCTTTTCAGCATATTTATTCTATTTTTTTGAATCTACAAAATAGGCATGTTTTTTCCCTATTATTACTTTTGTTGGGTAAGCCACAGTTACAGGCATTCTTCTTTTCTGCCTTATGAAAAAGCCCAGTGCCATGTAGATATATGAAGTTCATCCCAATTATGTGCCATCTCTCTCCTAAGATGTATATTGTGTATTGTTCAAAGTTTCACCAAGATCAGAAACTTAATCTACTAGTATTTTTAAGTTGTACTTAGTATCTAACGGTAATTTGATTCTAAAAAGAACCATGATACTTCATTAAATGTTCTTCCAGTAACATGGCTATTTTGGGCTGAACTGTGCCACTATAAAAATTTATGTTACCAAACATGGGGGTACATATGTATAATCCTAGCACTCAGGAGGTGAAGGCAGGAGGATCACTAATTCAAGGCCAACCAAGGATACATGAAAAGACTCTGTCTCAAAAAAACAAAAAAGGAAAAATATCATATGTTAATATTCTAATCCCTGGTACTGCATAGATAGTATCTCTTAAAATGTGTACACATTTTTGGCACTCTCAGTATATGTGCTTAACATTTTTAACCCTCTACATATTTGTCAGTTTGACATTCTATGGGGGATTCAGTGTTGCTGTGATGTTGAAAGCTATGCCACCAGTATTACAGATACCAGCAGGCTCACACATGGTGGACAGGTTTCAACTGAGCTTCCAGATTAGACAGACTAGGAAGCACAACCTGGTAGCCTGCTCCTGAAACAATAAGCCATTGAAAGCACTATGAATAGCAAAGAAACACTGTCAGATATAGTGCCAGAAAATGAGCCCTCAGGTGGGAAGGCACTCCAAAGAGGACAGGGGAGGAGTTGCTTCCTCAAAGTAGGGTCAACCTTAATGAATGGAATGGAATAAAATCCCAGCAACCATCATGTGCTGATGTTTGTTTATGCCAACAGATTTAGAAAACACCATGTGATTGTAGATTCAAAATGAAAGGAGCAACTGTAAATATCCATTAATAATTAGAACATGGAATGTACATAGTATGTAACTAGGAAAATTGGAAATCGTCAGAAGTGAAATGGAATACACAAACATGGAGATTCTAGGCATTAGTGAGCTACAATGGACTGGCATGGGCTATTTTGAATCAGATAATCATATGGTGTACTATTCCAGAAATGACAGATTAAAGAGAAATAGGGTTGCATTCCTCATCAAAAAAAACCAAACAACAACAACAACAAAAAACACACGTCAACATCTATTCTAAAGAACAATGCTGTCCATGATAGATAATAGCCATATGCCTATTAACTAGAACTCCAGTTAATATGACTATTATTCAAATTACACCCCAACCCTAAGGCCACAAATGAATATTGGAAAGATTTTTACCAGTTTCTATAATTAGAAATAGATTGAGCATGCAATCAGGATGTACTGATAATTACTGGTGAATAGAATGCAAAAGTTGGAATCAAAGAAGAAGGCTCAGTACTTGGAAAATATAGCCTTGTTGACGGAAACAATGATGGAGATCATATGTACAATTTTGTCAGATCAATAACGTTTTCATTGCAAATACATTTTTTCACCATTATGAACACTGACTATACACATGGAATTTGCAGGATGGAACATAAAGGAACCAACATGACTACATTTGTATAAAATGATGATGGAAAAACTTGATATCAAAAGTCAGAACAAGACCAGGTGCTCATATTCAAGTTCAAGCTCAAATTGAAGAAAATTAGAACAAGTGTAGGAGAGCCAAGGTATGACCTTAAGTATAGCACACCGGCATTCAGAGACCACCTCAAGAATGGGTTCTATATGTTTCACACTAATGATAAAAGACTAGATGAGTTGTGGCATGGCATCAAAGACCTCCTTCATGAGGAAAGCATAAGGTTGTTAAAAAGAAAAGAAAAACAGAAATGACCAAATTACAAGTCAAAAGAGACTCTGAAACTTGTTCTTGAATGACAAGCAGCTGAGGTAAAAGGAGGACATGATGAAGTTCAAGAACCAAACAGAAGATTTTAAAAGGACACTCAAGAAGACAAAATCAAATATTATAAAGACACATACAAAGAGATGGAAATTAGAAAACAAAAAGGAAAAACATGGTCTGTTTCTCTCAAGCTTAAGAAATTAAAGAAAAAATTCAAGCCTCACATATCAATAATGAAGGACTCTACAGGGAAAATATTAAATGATGGAGGAAATTGCAAAAGAAGATGGAAGGAATACTCACACACCAGCAAAATTCTACTAAAGATCATTCAGAAGCGACTGCAGCAATACATAGACAGGGAATTACCGGAAAATCAAGCGGGATTCAGAAGAGGGCGGGGAACTAGGGACATCATTGCTGATGTCAGGTGGATATTCGCTGAAAGCAGAGAATATCAAAAAGATGTCTATCTATGTTTTATTGACTACGCAAAAGCATTTGATTGTGTGGATCACAACAAATTATGGATAACACTTCAGAAAAGGGGAATACCAGAACACCTAATTGTGCTCATGAGTATTCTGTACATGAACCAGGAGGTAGTTGTTCGAATAGAACAAGGAAACACTGAGTGGTTTAAAGTTGAGAAAGGTGTGCGTCAGGGCTGTATACTTTCACCCTATCTCTTCAATTTATACGCTGAGCAAATAATCCTAGAAGCTGGACTTCATGAGGAAGAACGTGGCATCAAGATTGGAGGAAGACTCATTAACAACCTGT